>CAJQUW010015233.1:0-28987 GCA_907163375.1 Prostheceraeus crozeri | reverse complement strand
TTCTGTCCTAAAAGTCTGCGTGCATAGGAATTAATAACCTACAAATGATAATTGCGCTGATATACCCGTATATTTCGGATGCTATTTCAACTCTCAATATGTTTTCGTAAATTATTAACAAAATTAATCGATCTGATATAATTTCATGCTTTTGAAATATCAATTTTAAACACATTTCAAGGATTTTCTGCGTTGCACAAAATAATTCAGACAAAACTAGTGAAACATTTTTATAATTACAGATGCTATTTATCAATAAATCATATGAACAAGATACAATAACTGTATACAAGTCTAAACAAATCTATTTCCACCAAATCGTAACGAAATTTGTCTCCGAATTTCCTTTTGTTCAGTAATAAATTTCATAATATCTTTTCGACGCAATTGATCCCAAACTTCCATCATTGCATTAAATAAAGTCTCCCAATTAATAGGGTCGCAGATCTCAACGCGATCTGCGATTAACCGAAAAAGTCCTTGATCCAGTGGATTTACATCGGGACTTTGTAGTGGCTGTCAGAGAATTTGAATAGTAGGATGATCAGCTATCACTGCCTCAATGGAAGCCTCATCATTTTCCACAACATGAGGAGTGGCATTGTCATATTGAATGGTGGTAATACCCAATCGTTCACATGCAGGTAGGATTTCTTCATCTAAAAGTCGACAGAAGAAAGGACCATCATGAGAAACATCCCTCCAGTAGGGATCTCCTCGACGACGATACCGACTATTGCGTTGATATGTTCTTCTTCTTTCAGCAACTGGCCATAGGCCAACCTTAGCATTAGGGGCTGCAGGACTAACAACGGCCACGAACATCATTTTCGGGACATGTGATGGTGGATGCTCAAAAGAAACTGGAGAACTACTACGGCGGTAAATATGCTTTTTCCTACGAAATCAGTACCACCACTTTTCGTCGAGAAAGGCAGTTAATCTTGAAACACGCGGATAATTCCTCGCGAACTCAGCCCGTCGTTCAATATTCTGTTGAGATAGTGGAGGCCGTGCGACTTTTCTGCAAATCTTCATCTTCAGTGCCTTGCGAATTCTATTCGCTACATCATGAGAGCAATTAAGTTGTCTACTTAATCTTCGACAAGTGCTGTTGCGTCGTCGGTCCGTTCTAATAAGCTGCTCAATTTCAAAATGCAATGCTTGATCCTGAACTTTATTAGGTCTCCCGGAGCGCTTTTGGAATCGAACATGCCCTCGTTCTTGGTATCTTCGACGCAGCGACGATGGGTAATTTCGGCTTATCTTATACTCTTGATACAAATCTTCCAAGGATTCATCACCTACATTGTCTTGTATTCGCTGATACCCAAGTAAAATATCAAGTCTATCAGATTCCGAAAGCTCACGAAGTCGGTTGATTCTGGCCTTCATTTTCATGCCTGTGTTTTTCATCGAATGTGTGCTGTACATTTATTAGTTTAACCCAACACGTCAATACCTGCAGCCAATCACGACATCCCGTGTCAATCTATTTATAGCAGCTACGCAATAGCTATCTGAGGTTGCTAAAACTTCAACCTAAACGTCGAGAGAATGATTTGAAATATATGCACGCAGACTTTTAGGACAGAGGGTACATAATATATAGATAGTAACATCATGCATAATAATTACTACGCATGCATCCAAGTAGCGTTCTTTCAAATTCCGCCAAAGGACGTGAGATTGACGGTCTTGAACCATCAACGCACTCATACGGCCACCCATTTCCATGATATTTTACAATTAATGAGAAATAATAGAAATGCCGATCGAACCTATAGAGCAAGCGCAATTTTGAGTCAAATGGATCCATTAGGATTCAAAACTACCGGATTTAAGGTACTGAGCATTACCGAAAAATGAAAGCATTAATGAGACTCACATTATATTCTCCATGTTTTCCAATTCGCTTTTGGAGATTAACCTTGCAGTATTCGACTGTATTCGAGGTCTAATATTTGATCACATTTTGAATTCACTTCAAATGACTTTCAGCAGTAATATCAATCACATCAAATTAATAGTTTTCATCGAAGATGAACAGACTATAGGTCGTTGAGTCGGAAAGATGTGAATCAAAACGTGTAGCGATGAAGATCGGGAACTATTTCCAAAATGAAAAAAATTGGTTGTGAAAGTCGAAATACGACAGAATCCTCTGAATCTCCAAAACACAAATGACTGACTGTAGGCGCCGTTAAAAGTTTTGAAACTTTATAAGCTTCAGAAGAAGGATGTACATGTACACTGATTTGACGCTGGTGCTGAGCTACCTGACGAAAGTGAAAACACGCACGGTACACCGGGAGCAAGTGAATTACGCCGGGATGCAGCATACAGGTTCTCTCCCTTCCTATCCTCTGTCATGTGACTTATTGAATGAAGATCGGTTGTATTATTAGTTTGGCAGGCGATTGACCAAGTTATTTTCTCTAGTGGAGAGATGTGGGAACACAGATGTGAAGAGGATTTTTACGTAATTGTGAATAATGTCCAGTCCTAAGTCTTGCAATTAGGAGAGGGAGAAAGAGAGAGAATTTTACCATCAACTTGCCATGAATCAGCCGCCAGTTCGACGGAGAAACGATGCGACACATTGGACATTAATGGGACGACAGGATGTACAGGGTAATGACTGCTTATACTGGGCCCCTTCAAAAATTGGCTTCCTGATGTTTTTTGTTTGGTCAATCACATCTCTGTATCTTATCTATTTCTCAAATAGAATACCTGGTTTTAGGTGGCAAGAACGAAATATTGACAAATTACAGTAATTCTAAATCTTTTTTTTGCATATACACGTATATTATGTTGTACAGTATATGTATATATTGTTGAGATTAATGCAAACGCAGCATGGGATTACATAGTTTTAATCAAAGATACTTCAAAATAGGGGCGGCCGATTTTCTTTTTCTTAAGCTCTTATCGCTCGAACACATTCCGTTATGTTTTCTTTCTTATAGCTTGATAAATGCTTCTCAACCCTTGCTACCGCAATAAGAATAAATGATCTAATATAGCATCAGGCGCCATTTTCTATAATCTTGACTGTTGGTCTGCTTTCTACTTGATAATAATTACGCCTAGTTTCTGTCTTCGTAGTTCTCCCTACATGTTCATACATGTTTTCCACCCGATTGATAGTCGGTGTCAAATTGCATTGGAGGTTCATTACCCGATCCCCTGTGCTTGAGGGGAACCAGGCGGATGCACTTTTTGCTGATTGTCGTTTCTTATGAGTGCTTTACCAACACTCTGGGTCTTAAATTCAATCCATTCTTTAGAACGCGAAGACCGCTTCTGAGCAGCCAAGCCCCTTTTCAAGGGTCTGCTTGTCGATTCTCTATGTATGACATGAAGACCGTTTTTGAACTTGTAAGACCTTCAGAGGCCACCATTGCTAGATCGAAATAAAAAATGAAATCACTCCCTATTCATGTCACGAGGTTTTATTGAAAATAAAATAAAATGACCCAACGCGTTTCGTCTTACAGACTGTCTCAAGGGTACACTTTAAAGGCCGCCTATTTTACTGTCATTCAGACCCCTTAGAAAATGACATTTAGACCCACATAAAGTCCCTGGTCAGACCTTTTCAGTTTACAGTGTACATACTGTAAGGCAGACTTGATTTTGTCATTGTCATACCTCATGTCATCATGAAGCTTTGGAATTGGTGTTCATCATTTGAATGTCTTAAATCCATCTTGATTGTGCCTGACTGGAAATCCAGACTGGATTTTGCCATTGTCATACTCATGTTGTCAATGTGCTCAATTTCCATATATATTTGTTCTTTCTTTGTAGTCTTCTTGATGTTCAATTTTTTGGAATTTGCTAATTAGAAAAATATTCCCAAATATAATAGGAACGCAACAAGTAAAACTGCCGTTATGCGAAATAAGGGCAAAATTCCTCTAATTTAAGGGGAAAATGACGAGAACTATAACAGAAAATATAACAGACAATATGGGTATATAACAGGAAAATCACACCAAATATATCAAGAAACAAGTGTTAAATTAGAGGAATTCACTTAGGCACGAAGCCGAAATTTCGTGCCACTTGGCGCCATAGTTAGTGCCTTTCTAATGCCTCGAGGCACCAGTAGGCGCCACTAGGCACTAAGAGGCACCAAACCAAACATTTGTTTATCCAATGAAATCGAAGGGAAATCTAATGGGTGCGAACTCAGCACTATGAACTTCGTGCCTACTCGTGCCTTGTGTTGGCTAAAATTGGTGCTTAAATTTCGTGTTTAATACAAGCGAAATTTCGTGCCCTACAGCTTACAGTGTGGGGTATATCAACCACGGGGCCCCACACTTGCCATTAATTTTCACCTGGAAAGATCGAGAGGTGAGATACGACAACAACCAATTTAGAAAGTCAGAATCAAGTCCCATCGATGATAGAAAATTCAATAAACGATTATGTTGTAATCAATCAAATGCCTTTGAAATATCAAGACATATCATGCGTACAGCCAATGTGTTTCTTGAGTCAAGGGATGTGGAAATATGACCTTAAATGGCAACTACAGCACTTGTCGTCGAGCCATGTGGACGATACGCGTGCTGATTTTCACCAAAGCACTCAACTAATTTGTCCTTAACACAAGTCTCTCAAAAACCTTGCTGAAAGCGATATCGAAATAGGACGGAAACAGAAGAGCGTCGGTTTACTTGTCTATGGAATTGGGTGAACAAATGAATCCCTAAAACAGTCAGGAACACTGCGAGTTCGTAAAGATTCGTTGTAGATGAAACGTAAAGGCTCTGCCAATAAATGTGCCCCAGCAACAATAAGACGCATAGGCATCCCATCAGGTCCACTAGCCTTTCGTGTTTTCAAACGAACCAACTCTTGGAAGACAAAATCAGGCTGGATTTTAAATCGGAAGTCGTCATTCTGTGTTGGAAGCAATTCAACGTCGTCTGCGTCACTGAAATTCGAATGAAATTCACTGTTCAATGCCGCCAACAGATCATTAACCTCAGAGAAACTGCTCTTAAGTGATCGGAAGATATCAAACTTTGCCCTGTTACCTCTGACCTCATTTACAACATTCCATGAGACATTAGTAGTGGTCTTATGACGATTTGCCCAAATTCGCTTCGCAGACGCAATCTCAACTTGAACTTTACTTTTGAAGTGAGAATAATGCGACCAATCTTGTATCCTGAAATCATCCCATCTCTTACCAATCAATAATTTGAGTACAAGAGTAACCCAAGGTTTATCCTGACTCAAGAAAGTCACAATTTCAAATGAAATGAAAGCCATACAATAATACAATGCACTATATAGAAAATCAAACATTGTACCTACATCTGTGAGTTGCTGAAGACTTGAAAAGTCAATCATGGATAAACGATACAAAAAATCCTTCATATTACTATCCCTCAAGTCGTAAACTGGGACACAACAAAATGATTTAAAATTCTGAGATATATTTGAATATAGAATTATTGAATTATGATCGGAATTCTGTATAGGCGGCCCAACTGAGGCCGAAGCGTTGAACACAGAGGCAAGATCATCATCAATCCAAATCTTGTCAAGGATTGTACGGTTGCGAGCTGGGTTGACTACTTTACTAGATAAAACCAAATCCTCCTAGAAAATGCAATCTGAAAAGTCAATGAAGTCTCCACCAATCATGATATTCCTGTCCACATGTGGTTTTTTTCGAAAATAACTCAAAAAATATACCAAAATTGACACTTCAGATTTAGTATGCATCAGTCCTTTGTAGTTTCCCCTAAAAATAAATCCATATTCGGTCGAGTAGATTTTGAGAAAATCACAAAAAACTCCGTTTTTCCATACTACTAATAAATGTTCATTGAATTCTGCATTACAAAAAAATATACCAAGTAAGTTTCAAGTGCTTTGAATTGCAAATTCACGAAGTTTCATAAATTTTGGTCGAGTAGTTGCTCCACAAACTACTTATTTGTATAAAAATAACTCTTTTTAATATACTAGTAGTAAGGTACGCATTACAACAACTTAATTAAATATACCAAGGATGAAACGCTAGATTTATATTCAAGACATATCAAGCAATTAATACATGAATTTTCAACAATTGTTGTCGAGTCGTTATGCAAAAAAAGTATATTTTATGCGTTTATCAGTAGTATGAGTAGTGTATTACGTCAAGCTATCTAGGTCTCTTAGAAAAATATACCAAGGATGATAGTCTACAAATTTGTTAATTGAGTCTTTAAAAATAACATATCAAATTTGAAGGTAATTCTGTCCAGTAGTTTTTGAAATATTTGTAATTAAACAACGGAAGAATATGAAATACGTCAGGACAATGAATTTGTCATGGCCCAGCCTCGCAGGACCGGATTCTTCGAGCCCTAGACCCTAGAATATAATAAAACATTCCTATTATATTTGTAGCATTATATTGATATAACATGATAAGGGAAATACAAAACTCTATAAAATCTTGCGTATAAAGAATGACAAGGCGTAATATTTCAGTAAGCAGGCTATGAAAGTACACATAGTGCATATCGACTAGCATTTCAAAGCCTCTAATCTTAAATATTTCGAAAATCTGTATTTTTATAGTAACATATTGAATATATATTTATATTCAAGACATATCAAGCAATTAATACATGAATTTTCAACAATTTTTGTCGAGTCGTTATGCAAAAAAAGTATATTTTATGCGTTTATCAGTAGTATGAGTAGTGTATTACGTCAAGATATCTAGGTGTCTTAGAAAAATATACCAAGGATGATAGTTTACAAATTTGTTAATTGAGTCTTTAAAAATAACATATCAAATTTGCAGGTAATTCTGTCGAGTAGTTTTTGAAATATTTACACAACTTTTGTAAGTATATAATGGATAATTTTACATTTATAGTAATCTTCAAATTATCTGGATTTCTTTGGTAAAATCGTAAATTATTGTGAATTGTTTTCAATAGTGACAATGCATTTCTTTCATGTTTCATTTCAACACATGAATAAGCTTACATATTTCACGTTTGTCTCGAATTACATATTTTGTTTAAATGAATTAATTCTCCTATCAATATTTTGTTGAAAAAAATCAATTGTTAGACTATAACTTTCGTTTTCATCCTCTGATTACACGGTTTTATCAGGTAAGCAATATTTTGTGTCTAAATATATCTAAATAAGCTGCAAATCGTTTTGGAATAATAAAACAAGTGGATTAGATACTTTGTGTTAGAGCGAGCTATAAGGCTTTTGGGTTTAAATAGAAATCGATTACATTTGTCAATCATGGGCTTCGAGATTTTAGGTTGTGCACATTATGTTCAACTTAATACATGAACCAGGATAATTTACGTGTGCTATTCTACGTTATGTTATTCTATGTGGAGTGATTTATGTAATGATTTACGATAAATAACCTTCATGTAGATGAGACTATACTGTAGCTTACGGATAAAATCATCATAGGGAATCATGCAGTGTAGGACGACATTAACTATATTAATAATAATATATATTTATAATTATAATTATAATATTTATAATAATATTAACAATAATGTACTATACAAAACATGTATACTTGTATGTACAACTTTTGCAAATCAAAACACGTGATTAGATCGTGAAAAAATCCAAACGACTTATCTTATAGATTGAATTTTGGAAAGAAGATTCCTGCGGGATTCGAACCCACGATATTTAAGCGATAGCCATACACCTACTCCCCTAGGCCACCCAGAATATGGTAAGAGGGGGCCTCAGGCAATGTAAGCTTCTTATTTCCTCAGTACTATTATTGTCTTGAAAGTAATACATTTAGTAAAATCATCATTTTTTCCTTTCAGCATGGAATCTGACTCCCTTACGGCCAAGCATGAAGAGGCGTTGAGAAGAATCTGTCGGCGATGTGGAAAAGTGAACCCGATAAGCAAACTTCGCCCAATAACCGACGATCTAGAATTGTGCTATAGAGAGCATTGGGAAATTGACATCTCTTTGGATAATCCAAATGCCATGCCTTCTGTGATCTGTGGAACTTGCCGGACCTACTTACAATTGCTTAAATCGGGAAAACGTGTCTCAGACAGAAGTTCAGCATCACAACAAGCCATGTTCGACCAAGAATTCAAACCTAGGAATAAGGCTTGGTGCGATGTTGATACACCATGCACTTTGTGTCAAAAGTTGGATAACTACATGAATGAAAGAAAAAACATCACTCAAATAAAGTCTGGCAGAATTATAGCTGGTCGAAAGAGAAATTCCACTGATATACGATCGACTTCTGCTGAAATGTATTGCGGAAAATGCTTTAAAAAGCTCAATAATGCTGAAAAACAGTATTCTGCAAAGCACCGATGCGCGGTCGCAAAAAGCCATGTTGTCAATAATATGATCAACGCTATCGGTAATTCCCAAGTCTCAGATCTTGACTTCCTCACTGCTACTGTCACCCGCCAATCGCAAAATGACAGTGACACAGATGAAACTGATGAACGAGTTCTTTCCCTTCCCACTACTAGTGGGTGGGTGGTCCTCCGAGGAAGATAATTATATCTTCTCCTCCGAAAATCAATAGAAATGAAACAAAGAGAGTTCCTTTGAAAAGCATGGTAGGCTTAAAAGCCGTTTCGCCTTCAGTTTCGAATAACGTGTTGAAGCAACTGAATTCCCATACAGGTGGATACAAATTATCCGGAATTAACCCATATTAACCCAAAATTGATTTTTTTATTTTCTTTCTGAAAATTGCATTTTTCTACTTTAATTAATCACCAATTCGACATTATTTATGAAAATAATGAAGGTTATAAGTAATTATATACGATTTAGTAAACGTCCCTTTATAGGGACACTGGGTACGAATGGGTACTGGTATTCCGCATAAGACATATATAACATATGATTTTTTCTTTTCGTTTTTATTAAATTTACACTTCTTCATCAAGTCAAGGATTGATGCAGTGATCGATTGTTCACTTTTACAACATTTAAATCAGAAGTCATTGATGGAAGGTTTGCAAACATTCAAGGTGGAGAGGCACTTGTCACTTCATGCAACGTCTGTAAGTTTTCTTCCCACAATAGGCGCATCTTCTTTGTGTACTTTCTGAGATGATGAAATGCCCTTTTCCATCACGTCTAATCTCACCTGGGACTTTGTTATCCAAGCGTGCAATCTTTCGTGCTACTGGTGAATTTTCATTTGAAGCTGAATACCGTCGCAAGTAGACATCAACAATCTCTCGTCTGAAAGACAGTTGATCCAATTTTTCTGAACTGTTTTTTCTATGTAATAGCCAGGCATTTTGCAATGCCATATCTAAGCAATGCGCAAAGAAAGGCAACCACCATTTCTTTGTCCTGATGTTTATTCGATAGCAAGAGACACTTTGATCCATACGATCGACCCCTCCCATAGCTTTGTTATACGCTTGTACGATGCTTGGTTGCTCAACCTGCATGAATTTCTTTTCTTTCATTGACCACCTTTTGGCGCTATTCAAAGGGAAGACACCATGTATGTTGAATACCAGTGTAACAGCGTTGTTATCATTCCAACTTACAGTTATGATTTCATTTTGTCGATCGTAGCGGTAATCAAATGCTCCTCTCGGTTGTTTACTTAATTCTTTGGAAGAGGAAATCGAACATTTTTGAAGCCGATTACCTCTGATTGTCCCTGTTGCTCCGAATCCTTCTTCGGCTAAATCAGAAACAAGACGTAATGACGTAAAAAAATTGTCGAATGTCACACAAAAGGGGAGGTGGCTTGGAAGTGAATTAAGAAGATTGGTGACCACGCTATAACCTAATCCAAGATTTTTGTCATACGTTGATTTACTGCCTTGATACGGATCGAATTGTATTACATAGCCTCCACTGGTAGCCAACACCCATGTTTTGAAACCAAATCGAATGGGCTTATTCCTTATACATTGTTTGTTGCCATGACGTCCAAAATATGGAGTCATCGACTCGTCAATTGATAATTCTTGTTCATTTGGCTGGATTTTCAAGCATCTCTCATTCATTTTGTCAAGTAGAGGACGAACTTTCGAAAACCGGTCGTCCGAAGATAAATGGTCATTGTCTGCCAAATGAAGATATCGAATGATTTCATCAAAACGATTTCTGGACATTGCCTTTCATACAGCTTCGTTGTGAACATCAGCCTTTAACTCCCAATACATTTTCCTTCTAGGAAGAGGAACGTATCCAGAAATGATAAGAATTTCCAAAACTAAGCGTATCTCATTTGATGCCACTTGAAAATTATGTTTTCCATTACTAACAGCATACCTTGTAGTTTCTTCCATTATCATAGAAATAACATCGTCATCAAAAAAATTTTCAAATATCGTGCTAGGGGAATCGGATTCATTAATCAGTGATGGCATATCGTTTGTCCAACTTCTTTGAGTAGATAAATTCGTCGGAATATCTTCCTTTCTCCATCGAGATGATATAATTCTGCTGCACTCTCGATTTCGGTATTTGGCAAATCGTGATTTTGGTTGATTTGAGGCATCCGCAATTGATAACTCATCTTCCTGAAATGTAAAGAAGATGAATGAAGATGCTTGTCATCATTTTGCATTCGATTGACGTTTTACCTTACAGAAACTAAGATAATTCCATATCTAATGAAAAGATTATGATTATAGTAACATATCATTAAAGCGCTAGTGTAGACTAATAAGCTTCAAACTAATGAGAGTGATACAGAAATTAACAGTAGCCTACTTTGGAAAGTAAATTAATTAAACCAGATGTAAACTGCCCAACTATCAAGCCTACAGCCTATTTTGATAATGGATAGCTATTCATTCAATCGTCGGTTAACCGCCATTGAGATATTACTAATATGTAGCCAATATGTTTATATACAACATTTATAGGCCTACCCCTACCTATAGGTAAAATATTAATCTTGCTATTGACTGGCACATTTGATGTAGATACTAACCTTCTACTACATACAGTTCATTGCGATTATCATAGCATACCCTGAGAACAATTATTTAGATGAAATTAAAACTTACCGTTTTCGACTTTTGGTTCTTGTCTTTTTGGACGCCATTTCTTGATTTCGCATAGATTAGACTGCATGAATTCAAATTCCATGAGATTTAAACAAAAACTAACTGAAATAATTTTACAAAACAGAACTAAATTTAGAAAAAATGAAAGGAACATGTGTACCACAACACATAAAATGAGTCAGAAGTTTATTCAAATGACGTTCTGAATGTTTTCATTTTTCAATGTCACGGGGGGTCATTCGTACCCAACGTCCCTAAATCGGGACGGTTACATAATCGATTATTTCTCCAAACAGATAAATTATTTTGCAATCATATTTTGACTGCATCACAACAATGCATCAAACAACTAAGGATTATCACATTTCTAGAAGTTAAGTATAATGGGTCATGTAAATGAGTATTAGAAAATATATTTTTATTTTTTTACTAATAAATCTTGACTTTGATTTTCATTTTATTTTAAATATACACTTCTACTACTATCTTAAAAATACAGAACTCTATCATCTGAGTAGTAGTACAGATAATATTCAAGACAAATCCATGTATATTATTAATATATTTGGTAAATAGCTTCCCGTTAATCTCTAAGTTTGTTCATTAATGTTATATTTTGACGTTGACAGTCGAAAGATTAAGCGTCCCTTTTTAGGGACAGTGGTATAATATGGGTTTTAAGTTTCCATGCATACGGAAATTGTACTCGGATAGAGATGCAACGGTCGGTCGATTCTTTGAAAGTCACGATATGGAATTGGAAAATTCCACTGGCGATCTTGTGACAAAGACGATGATTATTTGCAATGATATACCTGAGATGATTTCCAACTGGTGTCCATGGATTTTGGAAGAAGAAGACGGAGTTATCGTGAAACTTGGCATTGATCACGGCCAGAATTTCTTGAAGATCGGTGTGCAGGTGGTCAACAAGCTGGAGTTTTCAAACTCTGTCTCCGACCTTCTGCTTGTATGCTTGACGGATGTTCCTGAATCCCGGTGTAATCTACTGAAGCTTCTTATGCTACCATGCTTCGTCGCTCTTTTTGAAAATCCCATCTTCACGGTTGTATTGAGTGCTGACATAAAATGCCTGCAACTGATTTCAGGGATGTCTACCGGCAACGCCAAATTCCCTTGCATCTGGGAACATGGTAATCTCCATGACGACGATGACAACTTCATTCAGCGTACAGGAGATTTCCATCAAGAGAATCTTATTCGTTTTCAAACGGAATTCTCAGGAGTGCGAAAATACGCTTCAGAATGTTACAACTGCATCTCAGATTCTTTGTTTGAAGATCGCGTTCCGATTCTATACAAATGTGCACTGCCAATTCTGCACATAACATTGGGTATTGGTCAAAATTTCTTCGACAAAATGACGGAACATCTTACCAATGATGAGAAGAAAGAAGTGGATGATGTTTTGAATGAAATTGGAGCTTATCGAACTCTTTACCACGGAAATGCCTTTGAAGGAAGGGGAGTAAGAGCCATTCTCAACAATTTGGAGAAATTCCTGTCATGCATTTCAAGAACTTCCTATTTCAATGCATTGAAATACTTCGGAAGTTTTCTTGAGAAATGTGGTGGGATCCGACGTGAAAGTGACTGGAAACAATCAGTAATTGATTTTCTCGTCGCTTTTGAACAAACCGGACTGCGAACTTTCTTGGAAGTACATATGGTTACACATGTGAGCCAATACGTCTCCATTCTTGATAGTATTTGTCCATTCCTAAATCCTGGTTTGGCTTGGATGGGAGAACAGGGGCTTGAAGCATCTCACCAACACTTCAAGAAAACGTGGAAACGATTCAAGAAGTCGCCGAAATCAAAGAATTCATTACTTCTTGCTGTGAAGGATTTTAACTATGTACGCTTCCTTACCGGATTTTCGGAGTAGTTTGGTAGACAGAGATAATTATAATTTTTGTCTTCATGTGTATTGACCATGTGTGCATCAATCATGTAATTTCGTGATTATACAGATTTTCGAAATATTTAAGATTAGAGGCTCTGAAATGCTAGTCGATATGCACTATGTGTACTTTCATAGTCTGCTTACTGAAATATTACGCCTTGTCATTCTTTATACGCAAGATTTTATAGAGTTTTGTATTTCCCTTATCATGTTATATCAATATAATGCTACAAATATAATAGGAATGTTTTATTATATTCTAGGGTCTAGGGCTCGAAGAATCCGGTCCTGCGAGGCTGGGCCATGACAAATTCATTGTCCTGACGTATTTCATATTCTTCCGTTGTTTAATTACAAATATTTCAAAAACTACTGGACAGAATTACCTTCAAATTTGATATGTTATTTTTAAAGACTCAATTAACAAATTTGTAGACTATCATCCTTGGTATATTTTTCTAAGAGACCTAGATAGCTTGACGTAATACACTACTCATACTACTGATAAACGCATAAAATATACTTTTTTTGCATAACGACTCGACAAAAATTGTTGAAAATTCATGTATTAATTGCTTGATATGTCTTGAATATAAATCTAGCGTTTCATCCTTGGTATATTTAATTAAATTGTTGTAATGCGTACCTTACTACTAGTATATTAAAAAGAGTTATTTTTATACAAATAAGTAGTTTGTGGAGCAACTACTCGACCAAAATTTATGAAACTTCGTGAATTTGCAATTCAAAGCATAGCAATAAAAACGACACTTGAAACTTACTTGGTATATTTTTTTGTAATGCAGAATCCAATGAACATTTATTAGTAGTATGGAAAAACGGAGTTTTTTGTGATTTTCTCAAAATCTACTCGACCGAATATGGATTTATTTTCAGGGGAAACTACAAAGGACTGATGCATACTAAATCTGAAGTGTCAATTTTGGGGTTTTTTTGAGTTATTTTCGAAAAAACCACATGTGATCTGTGATACAGGGGAGCTGTAGTCAATGTGTTACCTAAAGACGTTTTACCTATTGACACTGCTTTAGAGCCATCTACATGTAGAGTCCGAGCTTGGGGTAACACTATTTTTAATATTACTATATTAGGTTCTCGTATTTGCACAATACAGTATGGATCTTGAGTGGTGAGGGCTAAATGTGAAATAGCTGATGTAGTCGGATTCGATTCGCTGCTTACCTACCGCGTACTACTGGCGTTAGGAATAATGTCTGAATTAGCCGAAGGTCCTGATACCGACACCCTAGCTCGTATATATCCCGAGACAAATGATACCAAGTGTAGAGATTTAATTACTCAGTATGATCATTTGTTTACTCGACAGGGTTTATTAACTACAGGTTATCGGTACTCGATTCCCCTTTCGGGTGGTGCAAAGCCGTTTTCTACCCCTGCTAGGCGGGTTCCTATTGCACTTTATGGGAAAGTTAAGGCCGAAATTGAAAGGATGGAGAGTATAGGAGTGATTAAAAAGGTCGAAGGACCTACCGAAATGTGCTCACCAATGATCATAGTTTTTAAACCTTCAAGTGATTTGCGTACGAGTATTTGTGCCGACTTGCGGAAATTAAATAATTATGTGAAACGCGAGACTTTACAATTGCCAACTTTTTCCGAATTAGCAGCTCGAGTTGATAATCCTAAGGTATTTTCACATCTTTACTGTAGAAACGGCTTTTGGCAGGTACCGGTTGACGAATCTAGTCAAAAGTTATTAACTTTTTCGACCCCATTCGGCAGGTATTGTTATACTAGACTTTGTTTTGGTATTTCGTCAGCACCGGAAGTTTACAGTAGGATTATGAACGACGTCCTGGGTGGTATTCCAAATGTTATGACATACATGTACATTGATGATATTTTTATTGCTTCTAAATCGCAGAAGGAACATGATCAAGCCCTAGAGACGGTTTTAGAGAAACTGGATAAGTCAGGACTGGCATTAAATAAATGTAAATGCATTGTCAGTCAAAAGTCATTGTCCTTTTTGGGGCATACTTTGTCTGCTGAAGGTATCACGGCAAATGATTCGAAATTAATTGAAATTGATAAAATAACTTTGCCAGAGACTCGTCAAGCTTTGAGATCGTTCCTCGGTCTATGTAGTTATGTGGGGCAACGATTTGTACCTCATTACAGTACGCTTTCAAAACCTCTTTGGGATATGCTTTCATCCAAAGAGATACAATGGACAGGAGAGAACAAAACAGCTTTCCTTAATTTGAAATCAGCTATTAAAAATGTCAGCTAGCTAGCATATTTCGACCCACAGTTGAAAACTGTAATTCAAGCTGACGCTTCAGGTAGTGGCTTAGGGGCAGTGCTCCTGCAGAATGATAAGCCAGTAGTTTATATTTCTCGTAACCTTACTCAGATCGAGCAGCGTTACTCTCAAATTGTGAGAGAATGCTTGAGTATAATATTTGCGATAACAAGATTGAAACAATATCTTACTGGAGTTGATTTTATTGTGGCGACTGATCATAAGCCACTGTTGCAGATATTTCATAAACCAATTGATAAATTGTATAGTCGGTTACAGCGTTGGGTTATTTCAGTTCAACATTTTTCTTTCAAATTGGTGCATATACCCGGACAGGACAATTTACTAGTTGATGCCTTGTCCAGAAATTCTCTTCCTGATACTTTCCGCAGTCCTGAAGAGATAGCGGAGTATAGCATATGTTCAGTTTCAAACGCTTTACCTTTGGATTTGACTGACATTGCAATGCGAACTTCCGATGACCATACGCTGACGGAAGTAGTACACGCCATAATGTCTAATTGGGACACTGCTAAAAGGAGACTTTTACCGTATTATCATCTTAGAGATCAATTGTCAGTAAGATTTGTTGGAAAGCATAAATTAGTTTGTAACGTTGATAAAATAGTCATTCCTGATCCTTTGAGAACCCAACTGCTCGAAATAGCTCATGAAGGGCACATGGGTGCTAGTAAAATGAAAAGTGTGATTCGTTGCTATGCTTATTGGCCTGATATGAATAAGGACATTGTCGATTTTGTGCATAAATGTACTGCATGTACTATACATCAAAAAAGGGGTGACAATGCACCTTTACAGCCTGCAGCTGAAAAGGTTCCATCCCCATGGATGAAAGTCGCCAATGATTTAACGGGACCTTCAGAAACGTTAGATGATAAGATACTACTTACCGTGATAGACCTTTACGGCAGGTATCCAGAGGCTGAAATACTAAGGGACTTCTACTGAAATAATAAGCTCATTGTCTAAAATATTTGCTAGATACGGTAATCCAGACGTTATAATTTCCGATAGCGGTTCTGCTTTCGTCTCAAATGAATTTGAATCTTTTTTGAGCAATACTGGGATAAAACATATTCATTCTTCGAATTACTATCCTCGCGGAAATAGTGTAGTAGAAAGATTGCACGGAACTATTAAACATCGCTTGAGGAAACTTAAGGAAGATAGTGATCGTTGTTTTCAGGATAACTTAACAATTGTTTTGAGAGATATAAGAAGTACTCCAAATGAAGTTACTGGTGAGACTCAATTTTTCAAGTTTTTCAGTCTGCCGATGAAAACTAAGTTGTCAAAATTATCACTTCATGATTCCAGTCCTACTTGCAGTAAGAGGGATATCTTCGTTGAGTATAACAAAAAGAGCGGTTGTACAAAAAATTACAATTCCGGCGATCGAGTATTAATTAGAAAAGGCGATAAAAATCCATTCAAAACTTACGGTATTGTGTCCAGAAAAGTGGAACCCTATAGAAGTTAACATTAACGGATACTTCAGAAAAAATAATCAACGCCATATGAAATCGTACTGTAACCCAGTTCCTTTTCCTACAAGTAACTACGAGGATGCTCATGACGCTTACGATACTGTTAAGAACGAAACACCTCAAATCGAGAACCCTTGCATTCGAGATGGAACTCGTAAATCCCCGTACAACTTAAGACCGAGAGTAGTGAGGAAAAACAGCAAAGTTTGAGTTCTTTTTTTTTTGTTGTTAGGGGTGTTGTGATCCGTTGTATTGTTTGTGTACGGTATTGTTCGATGTCTTGGTTAACGCTTGTGGTTGATGTATTGTTCAGTGACGGATTAAGTGCTGTTGTTACGTTTGAGCTGCTGTCGTGTTCATGCTAGTGTACTTTGATTGTTGAACCTTGGTGAAATGTGTTCCGATCGGCAGTCCTTATAAAGTGATCTCGCTCGCTCGCCCAGCACACCAACCCTGGAATGCCAGTTGCATGCAGAACGTTACGTGCCGTATTGACTCAGTTATTTCTGCAACCTTTGCTTTGCAATATACAGTAATATACTATACCTCTTGGTTCTGCTTAATACGCAACACTAACATGTTCACACTATATAAATGCTTGGGACTTAAATTAATTTGCTTTCGAGTTACAGCAGGTTTTCGTAATTGTGGCGGTCATTTTGAATTAGGCCTATAGCGTCATTATGTGACATATGCGTAACTTGTTACTAGTCTCAAATAAAAGGAAATAGTTGAATTTATATCTGTTCGCAATACATTGTTCGGCCTCAAAATCATTTATTTTCGAGATAAAGACCATTTTCATAAAATGGCGGCTATTTTGAAAGATGACGTCATAATTTGGCAATAGCTCATAGATGATTTTTGTGACTGACATACATGATATCTGTGACATATATGCCTTACAAAAATTCAAGTGGTTAAGGGCTCATATTTTTTTTCGTTTGATGGTCATTCCCGCCGGGTGTGAGGCCAAAGTACTGACATACCCCCGGCGAATGACTTGAAAGGTGACGGTTCGGAGTGGCATTGATATTACACTAGGTGACATGCGACACTCAATTCCACGTAATTCATGCGTAAACTACGCGCAATTACACATGACCCTAAAGGCCTAAACATCCGTGGCTATGCGTGACATTGCTGCAACATTTGTCGGCAGTCCTGTTATATATACTTTGCGTCTCATGTGTCTGCATGTATCAGAGGCTAAACAGCGTGATAGGACCTCAATTTCATGCTCAGGGAAGACAGAACATGCTTAGCGGTTCATCCGTGGTTCAAGCGGCAACGCAGACCACCGTAGACGACGCCCAAACTATAAACGCTCGCGTGCGCGTATTCATAAACATTCCCCATGTTTTGACAGCATCAGATCAAGTGATTGCTGACTCTTAGTGCAGCGCGTATGTATGCTCGTAGAAGAATGGAATGTCTTTAACCACGGATGTTTAGGGTGCTCCGTAATTACGCGTGGCATGTCACCTAGTGTAGGGTCACAGTTTACATCTATGGTTCATGGCTACAGTTGAAAGTGTAGATACCTCGTTTTTTGGCTTCGGACTCGATCTCCTTCTTTCGACTTGCTCGCTTTGCTGTGAGCGGTTCCTTGTCTCCGGCACGTCACACGTTCACATTTTTTCCTCTTTGCTGTGAATCATCAGTCTCTGTGAAATTGAATGCATTCACTCAACTAGTCCGCTGCCTAAATTTATGATAGCGCGTGAAATGGTGCATATCAGGTGAATGATGCATGCTCAGTCCGACGGCCGACTGATGGTGTTGTATACAAGCATTACTAATCCGTAGTGCACATACTGCACTGTAAACTGTAGGGCACTAATTTAGGCACGAAGCCGAAATTTCGTACCAGTTAGCGCCTTTCTAGTTCTTCGAGGCACCAGTAGGCGCCACTAGGCGCTAAACCAAATATTTGTTTATCCAGTGAAATCGAAGGAAAAATCAATGGGCACAAACTCGGCACTATGAACTTCGTGCCTACTCGTGCTTTATGTGTTCGTTAGAATTGATGCCTAGATCTCGTGCCTAATTCAAGCGAAATTTCGTGCCCTAGAGTTTACAGTGTATGCACACCTACAATTACAGAAAAATTCTTTATGAATGATAAACGTGTAATTCGTGGAGCATGAAAATGTGAACGAATTATGAGAAAGACATCTCATTAATCAAATGATAGAGATCTAATGTAATATTTGTTCGATCTGTCAAAAAATGAATTGGAAGTAAAAAGGCAAAATTCACTTGCTGCAGTAAATTGTATTGCGCATTACAATGCTGCAGATTGATTAAGATGGGTGACTTACAGATGATTGCCTGATTAGTGAATAGTATAGTGTTTATTAAAAAGAAAATATATTTTGCCGTTAGTCTAGCTGCTTGTAAACGCCCCTCCACAAAGGCAGACACGAACTCGCCACGAGACGAATAATTGTTGCCGATTCGTGTCAGGAAACTTGTCGCCACTAGCAGCCACGAAAAGCCCCTGAAGTTAAGAGACCACTTTAATCATTAATATAGTCACTCAACACTTAAAAGGATAATTATGGGAGGTGTCCGCGCGCAGAATCTTACGCGACAAGTGTGCACAAACCCAAATGTCATCTACATGTAAGTGTGATGTAGCAGTATTTTTGAATGGCAAGCTTATTTCAGTTTTAGGGCAGGTCACTGCTTTAAAATATAGCGAAATTAGAAGTTGAAATTCAAAAAATATTCAGTTTAAATTCAAATGTTGAATTTTCACTTTTCAAGGGAGTTGATGTTTTTCATGTCGAAATAGGCATATTCACTCTGGATCATGATTTGGATCATATTTCTCAGAAATAGTGCACGAATTACCAATACAATTTTCTTTTATGAGTAATTACTAGTGTTTTCAAAACCGGATACCGGATATTTTTTAGTATTCGAAAACCGGTTTTTAAGGATTCAGAAACCGGTTTTTGCAGACAGCTTTGTTCAATGCTCAGTCAATCAGAAACTATAATACTTGCTTATCATTCGATCATTAAACAGCAGTCTCTCACAGTAGTCAGAGTCAGTGCAGCATTACTATTCAGCGTCTTCCACGTGTATTTTGCTTATCTACTGACAGGAATCTTCCCAACTAGAGAGCGGTAGTATGACCTCGAACAATTCAACAATATACTTGGCCGTGAGCGTCCCTGACAATCTGACAGTGAAGTGAGGAGTGAGGACCAATCACACAGTCAATCTTCCTCATCTTAGTAATGATGATGATGTCAACGCAAGCGCATCGATAATGACGCTTTCAAAAAAAGCTTGCACCAACACTCTGACTAGTAGATAACGCACTCGTAGTTGAACCATGAGCAAACCTTCATCGAATCGCACCTGTAAGTCGACTGTGTGGAATCATTTTGATAAATTGTTGTCGTCGTCGCAAGCACAATGTAATCGTTGTGGGCGCAACCTAAGCTTCCGCGGTGGTTCTACGAGTAGTCTTCATAATCACTTGCGTCAAGTTCATGGCATCACATCTTCTGTAAATCTGAACCGAAACAGAAACTGAATCGTCGGATAGTGTTTCAGCCGTTGCCATCAAGAAACCTCGCTTACAACAATCATCGATATATAACTTCATGAAAGAAGAAAATTCAATCGACGTTATCCTCGCGAAGCTTATTGCAACAGACGGTTTCTCCATGAATGCAGTTGTTCACTCGGAATTTATTCAGACTGCATTTCGCGAGCGTGGGTTGACTTTACCAAAACACCATCCACGGTGACACGTATTTTGAACGATGATCCAGATAAACTTAAAGAACAGTTAGCTGAAGAATTCAGAGTAATGATAGAAAATGGTCGTCGATTTTCATTCATGCTCGATGAGTCGACTTCTTGTCGACAACGTCGCTACATGTCAGTCACGTGTAATGATGGCCAGAAGCTTCATCGCCTTGGAATGATTCCACTCCATGGGAGATTGACAGCAGACAATATCACAAGTTTTTTCAACGAGAAACTGAACGAGTTCGGCCTTTGTTGAGAATCATGCTGTTGCTGTTGTATCGGATGGTGCCAGTGCCATGAAGAAAATGGGAGCGGATATGCTTCCTTGTCATCATCAAGTATGTTTTGCCATGGCATCCACCTTGCCGTTTGCAACATCCTCTATCGCGAAACTGTTGGAAACGAAGCCAGCTCAACAACTGAAGACGAGAATAGTGACTGTGACAGCGAAAGTGAATTTACCGATAACGACATTGATAACACGTCGGAACAAGTTCATCTAAACGAAACAGTTCTACCTGTTATTGTGAAGGTGCGACGTGTCTGTAGATACTTCAGGAAATCTCCATTGAAAAACGAAATTCTTCAAAAGTACGTTACACAAGAGTTTGGTAATGAACTTTCTCTTCTTATCGACGTTAAGACGCGTTCGAATAGCCTACTCGCGATGATAACAAGATTTGTGCAGCTAAAGAACTGTCTGATTAAATCATCTGTGGATCTTTCGGATTTCCCTGCATCGTTTACAGAAAATGATTGGAATCTTCTCCAAAGTCTGATCTCGTTGCTTGAACCTGTGAAGATGGGTATCGAAGCTCTGGGAAGGCAAGACGCAACACTGCTCTCAGCCGAGGGTGTCAACAAATTCATGTTGAATCAGGTTCGCAATGGTACAGTGTCAGGTACATTAGCAACAGCACTATACCAGGAACTGGAGAAATATATCACCGAAAGACGAAACCATGAACTAACAAACCTTTTGAAGTATCTTACTCGTCCAGACTGCTCTCACCAACCGACCGATTTTGCATTCGAATCAATGCCGAGTTGATCCAAAATAGAAAATTCTATAAAGAAGATATGGACCAGACTGTTTGCGAGTGACGAAGAAGTAGAACTCCAAATATCCGATAATAATGATTCCGACAAAAACAATTCTGACAACAAAGGACAGACACCTCAATTACATGATGTGCTAAGGGGCCATCCATAAAGGACGTCCGCAGAAAATTGACTATTTTTGACCCCCCCCTCCCCCCTCTTTCCGCAGGTGTCCGGATTTTCGGACCCCCCCCCCTCCCCCGGACGTCCGCATTTATAAGCCTTCAGTATTAGCTATGAAACTGAGTTACTATCACTTAGGTATTTAGTCTCGTTGCATCTTAGCCTTGTTTGCATCTTATTTTTCGTTTTGGTGCATAGGACTATATGTCTGTAACCTACATAATTTATTAGCTTATTTCTTGATAGACGTACATGTTATAACAGAGCCTGTCAGATTTGTTGTGATGATCCTACGTCAGCCACGGAATAATTTCAACCGATTTTCTTGCTCAATCTTCAAATTTTTAAATTTTACATTCTCAAAAGACAGATTATAAAAACCTTCACAACCTACACTCTAGTAACATATACTATAAAGCTTAATAACAGAAAAGCCAAACTCCCGTTTGAATACTATATACTACATGACAGCACATCTATCGATCTATACGATTTTATAAACTAGTCAACGATTTGATGTACTAATTTCTTTTATAGTCCATCGGTTTAGATGTATTACTTATCTTAATTTCATTAATCAATTTTCATCAGAATTTGGATCGCAGATTAACAAGTCATTAGTCTACCATTTCTTCACAGTGAAGAGATGAACTTAAAACGCTAACCATCCGGTGTCAAAAGTGATTTAACTTGTGAATGAGCGGACGTCCGCTTTTTCTTGCCCCCTCCCCCCTCTCCCCGTCCGCAACTGTCCGCATTTGGCTGACCCCCCCTCCCCCCCCCCCGCTGCGGACGTCCTTTATGGATGGCCCCTAAGCCATTCAATTATGGAGGCAACATCATCGTCGACACCAATCTGTTCTACTTCACTGAGTCTACTAAGAAAAGAAATGAATCTATTCGAATCGACAAAGAAACTTCCAGAAAGCTTGCGTTTGGTAAAAGACGCTCTGGAGACCGTGTCTCCCACAACAGTGGAGGTGGAGCGATCCTTTTCAACGAGCGGAAATTTCGTATCAAAAATACGAAATCGTCTTGGTGACAAAACTATTGGCACCTTACAGTTTCTTAAGGGATACTACTCTGACTAATCCAATAGTGAAAATTCTGTTAGCAGTTCTCATTGTTATAAATTGTTCTAGTCTCATTGTTAAATTGTTTTTTTCAAAGACCATCTCTCGTTATGAAATTTCATCACTCACCATCTCGTTTTGCATGCTGCCGTCCGATATATAAATATGCGTATACTCGTATATATATATATATATATATATATATATATATATATATATATATATATATATACTGTATATAAGGCCTATGCAGTTAGAATCTAATAACGTACTAGGCTACAATTTAATACGAAATATAGTAATCCTTTCTAATCCATCAGTAAAACAGTAAGTAGGCTTAGAAGTAAACCGATCCTGACTAATAATTCACTTATTGGCGAATTTAAATAAACAGACTATACTTGTAGGCCCTATGTAGCTCTGATACCTAAAACATTTTCTATGAGCTAATCATACGAAAACTAAAGTATCCGTGGTAGGCCTACTTCTAAAGATGTATTTGCCTAATTAACCGTAAGGCTACAATAGAATAGACGCTTATATTATAGCATATCTCGTTGAATGTAGGCCTTAATTCGTATGCTTTCTAACTTCGAAATTAGAAATTAAGTTATCGAACCCACTAATGCGAATCCTACGTTTCCTAGCTATGAATTTCTTACGCTTTCATCGCTCGTAGGACAGCCTATCACAGGATGAAAGATAAGTTTTCAAGACTGGCCTTTCAGTATCATATCAAAACATCTCTCATCAAGTACCCTATCATTCATGATATAGGTTCTTTAACTTCTTTCCAAAAAATGGGTTCTTTAACTTTTGATCCCAGTTCCATTTTACAGGTAAAAATGACATGCTTATTAATAGAAGTAAATGCTAAGGACTCTAAATTAATCCATCATTATCTTTTGTAACTGGTATTATGATTACATCAATTCAGGGATTATTCATTACTGAATTTACAAACTCTGAAGCACAATACTCAGCAGCCCTAATTTGTAGGTTATAGCTTAGTGCTAGGTCCTACTATATATGCCTACCGTACATATTATGAGCGCATCTTATAGGTAGAGCACATTTAACTGAAAAACGGTTTTAAAACCGGTTTCCGGATAGTTAGAATAAAAAATCCGAAAAACCGGTTTCTTGGAAAACCGGTTTTTTTAGAAACACCAGTAATTACCTCGTGAGACGTACATGTATACGTCACATTATCCAATCAAGTGTAAATTTTGTAAAATTTCACTTTTTACAAAATGATGTGAAAGTCAAAAATAGGCGCTCACGTCTTTGCCATTTATGTTGTTGACTTTTATAGACAGACGACAATAACTTTTGATATGTGTTGTATATCAGATGTAGATGAACAGTTCATTACAATTGGAATAGAATTGGATAAAATGCACTGTAAATCGCTGAAAACCAACCTAATGACAAATGCGAAGTATCAATACCAAAATCTTCTTCGGTATTTCTTAGGTTTCTCAGTAAATCAAAATTGATGGTCTTCAGTAAATCAATTGTTCGTTTCGATTTGCATGTGAATTTGATATCATGTTGTATATATAGTTTTACTATAGATAGCGATTCTGTTCCCGAGAAAAAATTTAAGCTGCACTTAGAAGGCAGTTTAGAAAGTAACATAGATAAAATGCCAAGTTTTATAATGATTGTCGATATCGCGCTGCGTAGGCTATCAATGTTTTGCTTAGTAAGCAACAAAGACTGCGAAATTTATAATAATTGCTTAGTATGGTGCTGAGCAAGCCATCAATGTTCTTCTTGGCAAGTTTAACCCACTAAGCTGTGTACTACTTTGTATAAATTTGATTGAAGTTAATATTGCCCGCAGTTGCCTCCGGTGAAATGAACAGAGCAAATAATGAAACTTAACTTTAGGAAGAAATAAAATTATCAATAAAAGTAATTACAATTCAAGTAATTTATAATAAAGTATAATTTCAAACATTAAGTCTTTGCTACCATCAGCAGAGGGGACCTTCTAATCATGACATTGTGCAGTTTGTTTCACTCTGCCGGATCTGGATTCTTCCTCTTATTTGCTTTGATTTTTTCAGTGAAATAGGCTTATTTTGCTTCTGATGCGTCATACTTGTTATCAATTTTATAGAAGCATGTCTTAGCATTTCATATATCCTTCTATGCAGTAATTGAATTGTTGCTACTTTTCCATTGATTGAATAATTGATTTTGATACTTGGCTTCACTTTATTTCGTGATTCGTGTTGATCTTGTCCACCAGTATATGTGCATTCACAGTGCGTATGATCATGACCTAGTGCATGACCGAGATGCATCGCATTTCACCACAAGATCAGATTTTCCTACCATCAAAGGTATCCTCCTCCCCACTAAATCACAACGTCTGTCATTGAAGAATTTTTCTGCCGAAAAATTAGCTTGTATTTTTAGGTCTTTGATTTTTATCGATAGTGCCTATTAAATTATATGCCTATTATTTTTGTAGTTGGTCAAAGAAATATTTATTTTCATTTAATTGAATCCCAACCATGGTAATTTTTTGAATGATGTTTTATAATTGAGATTTTAATTGGTTTTGTGACCCAGTGAGTGTCGCTGCTGTACCAACAGAAGCGTAAACCTTGGTCTAAAAATTACACCGTTGTTTGTCCTTCTAGTAAGTATTTTCAAATTTTTAGACATTTTAGGATATAAAAATTTTCTTTTAAATCATATTTTGCACCTACTAAAAATTAACTAGTCATAAGCTTGTTTTTTGAACAATTTGTTACCTTTACGCACTTTGCTATACGTTGAACATAATCTAAACCTTCTGAATGATATCACCTATAAACGTGAAGAGCTATGCTGCTAAAGTAATTACTTTTTAATATCGCTGAACTTGAAACAGGATTTACCATATTTTCTGGAATAGAACCCGCCCACACATATAACTTGCACATGAATTGAAAAAATGGCCATATCACCCGCCCTCTTAAAGAAGCCGCACCTAAATTTATCAATTGATACAAATATAAATTTGATACAAATTTCATTGCAAAACCACCATCATTAGTGCGTGCGACTAGTTCTGGCGAGTTTATATTCTATAGTAATGGCTGCTGACATTCTTAATGTTCTTGATTTCTGAATAGTTAGCATGAAGTAGTAATAATTCTGTCAAGCATCATAAAAACAAACTGTTACTTCATGCTATCTTAAGAAATCTACTCTCATTATTTTCTTTCGCATCAATTACAGTTCTAAATACGAAGATAGGAATGATAGATTCGATAATCGTTCAACTAATGCTTTTAGACATCAATAGAAATGATTAATAAAAGTAATAAAAGCTGCATCGTCACTAAAGAGTCAAGATGCGGCTCATACGTCTCTTTAAAATTTTGAGTCTCAAGGTCCTAGTCACTGTTGTAATCATCATTCAATTCGATAAGGTCTGCTCGATCCCCTTCGTATTCCGCCTTTTCTCCGATGTACATGTATAAAATGTCTGCATTTGATCACTAAAAAATCGAAAAACAGTTAGACCGCCAACTCGAACATTTATTCGTGCAACCCTCAAGTAGAACCCGCACTTAAATTGAAAAATGCATATAACCCGCGGATTTTCTCTAGAAAATGCAGTGTGTGCTATATTATAACGTTAGGCACATTCTTTCTACACCGGCGGGTTTTTTGTATTTCTGTGTCCAATTCTCGTATGGTAGAATGAGAAAATATACGTTTATCGATGATGGGTGGAATATTTGCAACTTGACTTTTTCCACTTTATTTCTACTCATTTCCCAAACACTGGTGATGATGATGACACATCAGCTGATTATTATCGTAATAAATGTCTGTACCAGAGCCATTTTTAAATGTACTGATAAAAGTGCAAATAACTGCAATATCACGCTGGAAATCTATGTAATGATAAAAAATGCGAAAAAGACGAAAAATGATCAAACATCCAAATTGTGAGCAATTGAACCGTTAATACTGTTTACTGTTTACTTTCCGTTTAGAGCTTTAGTTTACTGCTATAGATCGTACTACGTTTATAGTAGATTTGTGCGCATTTGGATTATTTAGATTGGCTTCAATAATGCTCCATGACTGTGGCAAAGCGGTTACTGATTCGGTAATACATTGTGATATTGTAGTTGAGTGTTTATACCACAGAATTAGATTGTTTAAGTGTGTCACTTCTGAGAAGTGTAAACTGATTCAAAACGATGGCACACACAGGAACTAGCAAGAAAAAGTGGGAAAAAAGAAATTTTTAATACATTGCACAGATAGGAAAAATAGTCGTGCGTCGCTTGCAGATTGCTGTGAATTCCTTCAAAATGCTCCGATCGCCACGATTCCTTCAGACTCGAAGAATTCAGATCATTGCGCAAAGGTTGCTCTCGGATAATGTTGGGTCTTTGCGAATACATTATAGAAAAAGCAGGCCCACGACGGGAATAACGTCCAGCAAGGCTTCTCTGTCGAACTGGACACGCCGTTCTGTGTCTCGTTTGCTTGGTGCTGCTAATCCGGTTGAGTAACTAGTCACTGAAACTTCGCATCTGCAATTCTGGCGTTGTTGAAATGTTGAAGCTGGCTTGCTCATTTGTTCGATTGCGATGGTATTCAGTTGTCAGCAGAATTGTGCCAGTTCATTAGCGGATTTACATGTGTCCAATGCTTCATTTTAGTCAAAGAGAAGTGAACGAGACGACCTGTCCTAAATCGCTTGTGCTTTTCACAGTGCGCTGAATTAACATATCTACTTCAATATGATGTAATTTTTACATCCACATCATTTTCTACATCGCTCTTGAAAAGTTGGCCCACCTTGTGAATTACGATTCCCAATGAACCTAGTTCGCGAGTGAACAAGACAAGAGAATGGACAACTAAAAGTTGATATGGTAACGCATTGCAAACACTCCTCCTGCACCTTCTGTACCTAAAACATGGAAATTGGTCTTGCATGAATACGGTAGAAATTTGAAAGATAGAAGACCATCGATGCGTTAGTCACATATTGTGAAAATTTTTCATATTTTCTCATTTTTTGCATGGATATTGTTCCAACGCTTTAGTTACTAGATGAAATTTATCCGAATGTATTTCAACTGGTCCATTTATTAGAAATAGCCTATTCATTTTCTTTCAACACTGAGCAATTTTAAAAAATTTTGATAGCCTTTTTACAGCCTCAAGCCAACTACCATATGTTTTTTTCCAATAACTTAGTCCGCTTTTTGTTCTTTCGAGACTTTGTCAACCTAAAATTAGCAGTAGCAAACTCGTTCTATTGTGCGGAATTTATGGGATCGCAAATCCGATTTCTATGTGAAAGTGTTTAGCATAGACGGTTTCGCGCTATTATTATCTCGTTCCATCACATTAACCGTCAAAGGTCAGTGTGCTGCACAAATGCAAGAGGTATGCGTCATTTCGGCTGTTTCGATAGCTGACACTCCGCATACGAAGCAGGGACAGAACTCCGACTCCGGGGGTTGATAGGACTAAAAGCAAAGCTAACTAAAGCAATATCTAACTAGTACTGGAGATAAGGAGACACTTGGTTACTCACGTGACGGCCAATTCTTTCGTTATAGGGTGGAAAACAGCGGTGTGATGCTAGCAGTGGAACTATACGCGTTCATTTAGCAAATATTCGCATTCACAACTGATGTCTCGTAATTGATTTAACTCAGTTGCGAGATGAAATAGAAATGACACATGCCTATTAAATTCGACTAGTCTCCATCCTTTAAATAGTACCTTTGCCTCCAAATTCTCAGAATGGAAGTTTTATATATGAAGTAGCAAAAGAGCCAATCTTCCAGCTCGAGAATTGTGGAAATCATCTCACTTCGATTTCATCGTTTGGTCCATTTCATGAATTTGCTAGATTTTGAACAATTGAGTCCAAGTGCTTTCGAGATTAAATTCATATTATCACTGAAGGTGATATTCACCAATCATTGTTTCATTGTAAACTCATTATTCCTTAATTAAAGGCCCTGTCATTATCTTGCCAGGTCGACCCTTTAGACCGTATGAAATTCCGTTTTTGTCCGTTATAGCACTAGGAAAGGGCACTAAACTAGGCGCTAAACTGGTACGAAATTTCGGCCTTCGTGCCTACGTTTGTGCCCTAC
>CAJQUW010015232.1:0-51391 GCA_907163375.1 Prostheceraeus crozeri | reverse complement strand
TTCTTTACCTTTCAGTTCACCACAAATAATCAACATAAAAAATGAAGATGATTATTGTTTTCTGTGGAGTATTATAGCACATTTACATCCTGCAGAATATCATAAAGAAAGACTAAGACATTACAATAAAGAAGAATACATAAATGAATTTGATCTTTCTGATGGCTTAGATGAATTTCCATATGATTATAATAGATTAATAAAGTTTCATAAAAAGAATAAAAATTTAATAGAAGTAAATGTTTTGAATTAAATGTGAATTATGTTTCTATTGGTAAAATTATTCCACTTTACTCAGATTCAAAAAAATTTTATTTGAATAATAAAAATTTATGTCAATCAGAAATAGTATATAATGATAGAGGAAATTACATGCATCATAATATTTTTTACCAAGGAAAAATAATATGTACTGAAAAATTTGAACTTGTTAAAACACTATCACCAATAATGATTAATCATAATAATTATAAAGGACGTACTGATGATTATAATTACAAATATTCATCTTTATCTTCAGAATATCAACAAAAATTAGAAAATTTAAATAAAAGTTTACAAAAATGTAAAATAGATTATCAACAACAAATAAAAATGTTGCTACAAGAATATCACCATAAATATCAAAATGAGATAGAAACAATTCAAAAATTAAATGAAGAAAATAATAAAGAATCGGCTAAAGCCAGAGGAGCTTCGCTCCGATTAAAATAATGAAGAAAATAAAGAATCGGCTAAAGCCAGAGGAGCTTCGCTCCGATTAAATGAATGTTTAAAAAAATGTCTACAACAATATAAAGAACAATATGATAAAGAATATAGTTATCAGTTACAAATATTAAATCAAAATTATCATCAAAATACATTTAATATTACAAAAGAAATTAATGAAACACATGAAATATATCAAGATAAATTTGAAAAACTAGAACAGTCAAAACAACCAGCACAAGCGAATATATTATATTATCAGGGTCATTTTATATTGTGTAAAGATGTTTCTATATTTACAAAAACTTCAGATAATAAAAATTTTCCTTGTCTTCAATGTATGACAAGTTTTAGAACTTTAGAAGAAATGAATAGACATTTGGAGAATTGCCAACAAAATGAAGCAGTTCAAAATACTTTTCCTAAAGATGATTATTTAGAATATAATAAATGGTATTTTAAAAATAAAGTACCCTTTACTATTTATTGTGATTTTGAAGCATATAATGTTAATATGACACAAAATCGAACGGAAAGTTCCAGGGCTTCACCCGATTCTGAAAATTATAATTCTGAAAATTATAATTCTGAAAAAAGTGCGCCTGAAAAAAGTGCACCTGGAAAAAGTTCAGCTGAACAAAGTAAAGAAAAATATTTATTTGAACAAAAACCATTATGTTGGGGAATGTACATTCATTCAAATTATCCTGAATTATTTAAATCAGAATATTTTCAATACTATGGTGAAGATAGTTCAGAAATGTTTACAAAGAAAGTAGAAGAATTACAAGGACGTTTTTCACAATTGCTTGAAACAAATATTCCAATGATGCCATTAACAGAAAAAGAAAAATTAAATTTTATTAATGAAACAAAATGTTATTACTGTGGAAGAGAATTTACAAAAAATTATAAAAATGGCAAAGGTAGATATCTTGACAAGCGAAGCGACGGCTCTGCCGTCAAGGTAAAAGATCATGATCATCTAAATGGATTATATAGAGGTGCAGCACATAATTCTTGTAATTATAATGCTAATAAATTTAAATATAACTTTGTTCCTCTATATTTCTACAATGGTTCTAAGTATGATTTCCATGTAGTAATGAAAGATTTATTTTCATCTGAAAAATTACAACAACAACAAATAAATGTACTATGTAAAACAGAAGAAGAATATTTTTCAATGCAATTAGGTTGCATTAGAATTTTAGATGCATTTAGATTTTTTACTCCTTATTCATTAGATGTTATGGGAAAAACTTTGAAATCTGAACAATGTAAAATATTAAATAAATATAATTTAAAACCTTTAAAAGGCATATTTCCGTATGAGTATATAACTGGAGATTTTAATTCTGTGAATAAAATTATGGAAGAAAAACAACTTCCTCCAATAAATAAATTTAAATCAACATTAAAACAATCACAATTATCTGAAGAAGACTATGCAGAAGCTGAAAAAAATTGGAGAGAGTTAAATTGTAAAACAATGTATGATTATACAATGAAATATCTACAGATAGATGTATTAATACTAGCTGATCTTTTTGAAAACTTTCGTGATATGTGTTTAGAATATTACGGAATAGATCCATGTTATTGTTATTCTACACCAGGTTTAACATGGCTAGCAGGATTAAAACATACAAATGTTAAACTTAAACATTATAAAGAAAATACATATGATAAATTATTATTTTTTGAATCTGGAATTAGAGGTGGAGTTTCATCAGTTTTAGGTAATAGATATGTTAAATGTTATAATAAGAAAGTAAATCCACAAGAATATGGAATAATGAAACCTCTATCTCCAGAAGAAAAAGAAAAAATATTAGAAATTTTTCGAACGAAACGAGAAGGAGTAGAACGTGAAAAAGCAATTGATGAATTCATGAGAGAAAACTATTTGTTATATTATGATTTTAATAGCTTATATTCTTCTTGCATGATACAAGAATTACCAACAGGTGAAATGTCATGGTGTAATATTCGTACGACATCAGAGATGTCTACTAGGGCTTCGCTCGTTCTAGATTATCAAAGAACATATGATGGTGAAAATAATTTTGGTTATGTATATGAAGTTGATTTAGTATACCCTGATTATATAAAAGATAAAACAAAATATTTTCCTTTCTGTCCCGAAAACAAAATTCCTAATATAGAAGATTTTTCAGATTATCAAAAATCTTTAATTCCTAAGAAATATAGACCAACAAAAAAACTTATGTTAACACAAAGCAATAAAGGAAAGTATGTTGTTGAAGGAAGAATGCTAGATTGGTATTTAGATCATGGAATGATTCTCACCAAAATACATCGAAAACTAGAGTATAGAAATCTAGGTGGTTAAAAAATTATATAGAGTTCAATATTGAAAAACGTAAAATAGCTAAAAGAAATAAAGATGATTTTGGAAACGTTTTCTTCAAATTAATGAATAATGCATTTTATGGTAAGACTTTAGAAAATGTGCGTAATAGACAAAATATTGAAATAGTTTATGATAAAGATAGGTTTCAAAATTTAACAAGGAAACCTACATATAAAAGAACTACTAGATTTAGTGATGAACTATGTGCTGTACATTTACGTCGAATTAGCGTAAAACATGATAAGTTTAATTTTATTGGTTTCACTATATTATAATTAGCTAAACTATTTATGTATAGATTTATATATGATTATTTAGCACCTGCTTATGGCAAAAACTATAAATTACACTTTACAGATACCGATTCTGTTTTCTTAGAATTAACAATACCGTATAATTCTACACTTGATGAAGAAATAGATAAAATAAAAGATATCATTCATCCTTCTGATTTATGTAAAGTAAAAGATGAATTAGAAGGAAATGAAGATTTCATAACAGAAGCTATATTTTTAAAATCTAAATGTTATTGTTATGATACAACTAATAATATTAAAACACATAAAACATTAAAAGGAATTTCAAAGGCATCAGTGGCTAATCAAATAACATTTCAAGATTATAAAAATGTATTATTTAATAATGAAATAAAAACAGCATGTAATTATAGACTTAATTCAAAAAAACATAACATGTATTTAAAAGAAGAACATAAATTAGCATTAGATCCATTTGATGATAAAAGAAAAATTTTACCTGATGGAATAACTACTGAACCTTTTTAATTTTCTAATTTCTAAGATAGACAAATTTGATATATATATAAAATAAAAAAATATTGTAACACTATTTGTATATTTTTATCACTCCGCGAAAATATTTTCGATAACTCTTTCATGAATTTTTTTATCAATATTAATTGTAATGAAGCCATAATCTTTTGACCAAGCATTATTACACGATTGTTTAAATTCATCTTTATTTCTTACGCATAAATCTCTTAACAAATCACTTAAGTTTCTTGCATTTATTTCAAATAGTATAAATATATTTGCATTCTTTCTAATAACACTTCCGTCTAATGAATACATACTTTGTGTTAAATAAAATACACTACAGTTATTATGTCTACCTCTTGTGAAATAATTTCTCTGAACTGACTGATTTCTATCATTAACACAATCATCAAAAATTACACAATGTTTCATTGTTTTATCTAGTTTACTAGGATCTTGCATATTACCACTATCATCTATTAATTGTATCTTTATATGGTTATTTTTATTAGATTCTACTAACTGATTATTTTTTGCTGCTTCTTCACACCACGAACTTATTTCTTCTTCATCTTCAGATTTTTCATATTCTTTGAATAATGAAGCAATTGCTGTTTTTTTAAGATTATTTTCAAATCCATATTTTAAAAATTGATAGACGGGTTGTTCTGCAGTTGTTGTATAAATTATAAGATTGTTATAATCCAAAAAATTTGGAGTCGTTAAAATTTTAAATAATAGATATGTTTTTCCACATCCTGATCTTCCACAAACAACTGACAAAACTTTATTAGATAAATTTGGATGATGATTAAATTTAAGTTTTTTTTTATTTAATGGAGGTAGTTCACTCATTTTTTAATAAAAAAATTTATTTTTATTTTATTTTAATTTTTTGTTTTTAAAGAAGAAGAAGAAAATTAAACTTCTCTAGCTTCGCGTGGGAGTTTATACCTCTCGAACGGGAGTTTATACCTCTCGAACGGGAGTTTATACCTCCCGAACGGGAGTTTATACCTCCCGAACCAAAAGATCTATCATAATCTCTTCACCTCCAAAATTTATTTCTTGTCCTTTTTCATCAGTGATTCTAATGCCAATGTTGTTAATAGTTTTTCTTGTAATAGGAAAATATATTAATGTTTGTGGAATTACATTTAATCTATAACCAATGGGTACAGTAAAAGCTGGAAAACTGTATATTAAATTTGATAATTTACCATTTATATATCCTCCTTCAATAATGTCACAATGTACAACAATTGAATTTATTTCAGTTATTTTTGGAATCTTCTCACCTAAATGATAACCTTGACTATAGGTTTGTTTATTAAATCCTAATAGCTTTGACAATGATCTATCATGATTAAAATCAACTTGATGATTTTCGTCTAAAGTAAGAGAAAATTTATTAACTGCCGGTTCAACTGCAAAATGTAATTGTTTCTTATCTTTAAATGGTATACCTAAATGTCTCTTAATTTCATTTGATATTGTTTCAACTTCGTAAGAACCAGGAAGAAAAGTTAGTATTTTCCATGTTTTACCTTTATCAGTAGAATATCTAAATTGATCATTCGCATCTTTGATAACGTTTTGTATAGTGTTAAATGTAGAGAAACTAGTCAATGCAATTTGATAATTTTTATTTTGTTCTAAATGTAGAATGGGTTCTAAATTACAAGTGTGTGATGAAGTAGTTGTTATAATTTTTAACGTCGTACTAAATTTTGATGAACCCAAAATCTCTATCAAATTTTCTAAATGATCATTAATTTTGTCTAAATCTGCTGAACACATTTTTAAACTAAAAAAATTAAATAAATATTTTTTTATGAAAAAAGTAAAACAACAACATATTTCAGCTACGGGCGAAGCCCTGGAGGACATCAGAGATGTCCGGTTCGGGCGAAGCCCTAGAACATTCGGTTCGTTATACTTTTATAATCCTCTTCATTTAGAATCTTCTTTTCTAACAGTCTTTTCAATATAGCATGAATTTCATTGAAACTAGAATTATGTCCTTCTTTTATTGCAGATATTAAAATATTTAATCTATTTAGTAATTCTTGTGGATCATCTGGTAAAAATATGGTTGTTTCAGTTTTCTGTTTTTCAGATAAACCTTTTCCTACTTTAACTCCCGTTGATAATAAATTTTCTAATTGTTTATAACGTCTAAGAGATTTTACTGCACCAACTCTGTCTAACATAGCTTTATATTTTATGAGATCTTCTACAGCATAATTATTTAAATCTGCTCCTCTTAAAAGATTAACAAAATTTCTATCTAAATTAAAAGGAGATTTATCTGGTGAAAAAATTAAACCTCGAAAAGGTTGTGGAAATATTTCTTTTTGTCCGAGATAAAATCTAGGTATTGTTTTTCCATCTATAAATGAGATAGAATGTTCAAATTGCATAGATTTTGGTAATTTCTTATTAATGTTTGATTCTAGTAATCCATAGTCATCTAATATAGTTTTGTGCTCTGGATCTGTTATATCAATTTGTTTATCATTATTTGTACTTTCTTTTTCAAGAGTTTTAAATGGTTTCATAGTTTTTTCAAAATCAGTTTTTACTTGCTCGGTTTGCTGCATTTGTTCAAACATATCAGATTGAATACCAGCTTTTATCATTCTATGTTGAAGATGATTTTCTTTCATAATATTTCTTTGTTTTATTAACTCTTCTAATTGTTTTATTCTTTTAAAATTATCAGCTCTAATTTTATCCATTTTTAAAATATAATATTTGAATTTTGTGGTAACATTGGAATACAGCAAAAACATTTTACTGAACAAATTATTTTTTTATTGCTTTGTTGTTTGACATCTTTTCGTTTAAAGTTTTCTCGTTTTAAGTTTTGTTTAATAAAGTTTTGCTTAAATTTTCGCTTAAAGTTTTTAGCTCTTCTAAAAAAATTTTGTAATTTTCTTCATTAGAAATTTTGCCATCACTAGAAATTTTGCCATCCTGTTTATTCTTATCATCAACTTTTTCGGACTTTAAATGAAATGGCGTTTTATTAGCTTTATTAGCTATTTGATCAAATTTTTCAATCTCATCTAACGTAATAACATTATCATCACATACTCTTTGAAAGTAGTAATGTAGTTTATCATAGACTTCTTTAATATGTAAATGCTTAGTTTTTAATGATTTTCGTTTCTTAGTTATTAAAGATTTATCTAACATTGTAACAAGTGAAGTTGCAAAAACGCCCGTACCTGTTAAAGCTGTAGCAACTACTGGAATTACTAAAACACCTGAAGATATAACAATTGTCAAAGCACCTAAACTTATTGTTAAGAATATGCCAATTCCTTGTGTTACATTCTTAACTTTAGTCCATCTCTTTCTTAATTTTTTATAATGCTCTAATCTTAATAATAATTGAGATTCCTTATCTTTCATATAGCGTACTCTATCTTTGTGTTTTTCAATGTTCATTTTTTCAATGTTAATCTTTTCAATGTCCATTAAAGTAGAACTACGTTCATATGATAACGAAGGATATATTCTTGCGGTTTCTTCCATTTTTGTTTCTTCCATTTTTTAAAGAAATATTTTGAATAAATATTTTGAAAACAATCTTCTGAAATGCTATTTAAATCGAAATACGTAGTTGTTTGTTTGTCGTATATTTCTAAGAACTCAGTCATGTTATTAACCTGAGGTAATATATCACCTATATTACTCAGTATAACTGTCGGATTTTCATCATTCATTTTAAATGAAATAAATTCCAATAACTGTAATAATGACTACTTCTTGTACAGGAAAATGAAAACAACGGCAGTGTATTTTGCATCAAATATAATAATACAACAATCAATCTTATCATACAATTGTACAATGTCAGTCTACTACCATTAGACTGGAGAACAAAAGAAAATTTAATTACATTTCAAAATAATCCAAAATGCAATACTACTAAGTTCCATGAATCATTCTTAAATATCAAATATAATAATACAACAATCAATCTTATCATACAATTGTACAATGTCAGTCTACTACCATTAGACTGGAGAACAAAAGAAAATTTAATTACATTTCAAAATAATCCAAAATGCAATACTACTAAGTTCCATGAATCATTCTTAAATATCAAATATAATAATACAACAATCAATCTTATCATACAATTGTACAATGTCAGTCTACTACCATTAGACTGGAGAACAAAAGAAAATTTAATTACATTTCAAAATAATCCAAAATGCAATACTACTAAGTTCCATGAATCATTCTTAAATACCAAAGATTATGTTACATACTGAAATATAGATCTATACAATAGCAGTCTACTACCATTAGACTGGAGAACAAAAGAAAATTTAATTACATTTCAAAATAATCCAAAATGCAATACTACTAAGTTCCATGAATCATTCTTAAATATCAAATATAATAATACAACAATCAATCTTATCATACAATTGTACAATGTCAGTCTACTACCATTAGACTGGAGAACAAAAGAAAATTTAATTACATTTCAAAATAATCCAAAATGCGTTACTACTTATAAAGAAGTCTTCATAAATATGTATACATCAAATATGTATGTACATTGCACATATCTTAAAAAGTGAAACAACACAGTTAATGTTCATTCATCTTGGGAACCAAACCTCATTTCTTCTATAGTTGTCGGTTGATTCAATTTTTCTATATAAATTTTGATTTCTTTAAAATGTTTTCTAACAAAACTAATGGGCATTGATGAATTTAAAAATAATACGTGTGGTAGAATTAGATCTGATAAGTTCATCAAGAAATAACAATAACTTACGTTATAGGAAATTCTAAATAGTTCCAAGTTTGCCACAAATCTGTTTTTTTTATTGTCACTCAATTCCAGAATTCTTTTAAATCCATAACCTTGATAAGCAGCACTTCTCAGCAACGACCCATGGTGCACTTTATCACTTGCAATCAGTTTTGAAATCATAGTAGCACTATCTTCGATGGTAATGAAATGTTCTTTTGTAACATTGAACTGAGGAATTGTGGTAGTGTTAAGATACTGTTCTATTTTTACTGTAATATCCTCCACTTGTTTTTGAGAGTCCAATTTGTTCTTCTTTCTCGATTGAATTTCTAACTTCCACTCTTCAAAGTATTTATTCGCAGTTTCCTTGTGCTCTTCTTTAATTAAGTTTAGTAAAATCGGCATGTAAAACGAAAAAGCTTCTGCGGCAGTACGTTTTGGCATTTTGCAATAAGGAAAGAAAACAGTCACTAGTTATGATCAATGGAATTGTAAATGAAGTCTTACTTCCTACATGCTGCAATTATATGCCACGTCTTTACAAATGAATAAGTGGGTGTAGCAGCTGTTTGTTCTTTCATACATTGTTTCCTTTCAAATGTTTGAGTTGGAGGACACAGCTCCTTACACTGAAATGCATTTTATTCATAAATGCGGGAAGCAGATGTTCTCTACCCTTGAATGACAATTGTAAAAGTACCTAAACTTATTGTTAAGAATATGTCAATTCCTTCAAATATTTTTAGTCACATGATATATTTTAAAAACCTGAAAGATGGATAAAATTCATGAATTTGAAATTCTCAACTTTTATGATTTTCGGTGTCCGGTTTTACATGACCTGGAACGGTCATGATTTAAGCAATGAAAAATGTCATAATCACAAATTTGAAATTCTCAACTTTTATGATTTTTGGTGTCCTGGAACGGTCATGATTTAAGCAATGAAAATCGAACCGAAGGTTCTAGGGCTTCGCCCGATTGTAATTCTCAAATTTTGAGATTTTGAAAAATTTGAAAATTGGGTATTTTTAAAAACGCCCAAATCGGAGCGAAGCTCCTCTGGCTTTAGCCGATTTATGAATTTAGGTCTTCATAACCTGAAAAAGGGTTCAAATTCATGAATTTATGTCGTTTTTAAAAATACCATTTTTTGAAAAAATGGTACTTTTTGAATGGACTAAATTCATGTATTTAGGTCTTAAAAACCTGAAAAAGGGTTCAAATTCATGAATTTATGTCGTTTTTAAAGATACCAATTTTTTTGATTTTATGGTGTCCTGGAACGGTCTTTTACCCATTACTAATGAAACGCCATTTCATTTAAAGTCCGAAAAAGTTGATGATGAGAATAAACAGGATGGCAAAATTTCTAGTGATGGCAAAATTTCTAATGAAGAAAATGACAAAATTTTTTTAGAAGAGCAAAAACTTTAAGCGAAAATTTAAGCAAAACTTTATAAAACAAAACTTAAAGCGAAAAGATGACAGACAACAAAGCAATAAAAAAATAATTTGTTCAGTAAAATGTTTTTGCTGTATTCCAATGTTACCACAAAATTCAAATATTATACTTTAAAAATAGATAAAATTAGAGCTGATAAATTTAAAAGAATAAAACAATTAGAAGAGTTAATAAAACAAAGAAATATTATGAAAGAAAATCATCTTCAACATAGAATGATAAAAGCTGGTATTCAATCTGATATGCTTGAAAAAATGCAGCAAACCGAGCAAGTAAAAACTGATTTTGAAAAAACTATGAAACCATTTAAAACTCTTGAAAAAGAACTTACAAATAGTGATAAACAAATTGATATAACAGATCCAGAACACAAAACTATATTAGATGACTATGGATTACTAGAATCAAACATTAATAAGAAATTACCAAAATCTATGCAATTTGAACATGCTATCTCATTTATAGATGGAAAAACAATACCTAGATTTTATCTCGGACAAAAAGAAATATTTCCACAACCTTTTCGAGGTTTAATTTTTTCACCAGATAAATCTCCTTTTAGTTTAGATAGAAATTTTGTTGATCTTTTAAGAGGAGCAGATTTAAATAATTATGCTGTAGAAGATCTCATAAAATATAAAGCTATGTTAGACAGAGTTAAAGCAGGAAAAACTCTTAAACATTATAGAGAATTAGAAAATTTATTATCAACGGGAGTTAAAGTAGGAAAAGGTTTTAAAACTGAAACAACTATATTCTTACCAGATGATCCACAAGAATTACTAAATAGATTAAATATTTTAATATCGGCAATAAAAGAAGGACATAATTCTAGTTTCAATGAAATTCATGCTATATTGAAAAGACTGTAAGAAAAGAAGATTCTAAATGAAGAGTATTATAAAAGTATAACGAACCGAAGGTTCTAGGGCTTCGCCCGTAGCTGAAATATGTTGTTGTTTTTTAATTTTTTTTATAAAAGACATTTATTCAAAATTTTAACTAAAAAATGTGTTCAGCAGATTTAGACAAAATTAATAATCATTTAGAAAATTTGACAGAGATTTTGGGTTCATCAAAATTTAGTACGACGTTAAAATTTATAACAACTACTTCATCACACACTTGTAATTTAGAACCCATTCTACATTTAGAACAAAATAAAAATTATCAAATTGCATTGACTAGTTTCTCTACATTTAACACTATTCAAAACGTTATCAAAGATGTGAATGATCAATTTAGATATTCTACTGATAAAGGCAAAACATGGAAAATATTAACTTTTCTTCCTGGTTCTTACGAAGTTGAATCAATATCAAATGAAATTAAGAGACATTTAGGTATACCATTTAAAGATAAGAAACAATTACATTTTGCAGTTGAACCGGCAGTTAATAAATTTTCTCTTACTTTAGACGAAAATCATCAAGTTGATTTTAATCATGATAGATCATTGACAAAGCTATTAGGATTTAATAAACAAACCTATAGTCAAGGTTATCATTTAGGTGAGAAGATTCCAAAAATAACTGAAATAAATTCATTTGTTGTACATTGTGACATTATTGAAGGAGGATATATAAATGGTAAATTGTCAAATTTAATATTCAGTTTTCCAGCTTTTACTGTACCCATTGGTTATAGATTAAATGTAATTCCACAAACATTAATATATTTCCCTATTACAAGAAAAACTATTAACAGTATTAACATTAGAATCACTGATGAGAAAGGACAAGAAATAAATTTTGGAGGTGAAGAGATTATGATAGATCTTTTGGTTCGGGAGGTATAAACTCCCACGCGAAGCTAGAGAAGTTTAATTTTCTTCTTCTTCTTTAAAAATTAAAATAAAATAAAAATAAATTTTTTTATTAAAAAATGAGTGAAGTACCCCCATTAAATAAAAAGAAACTTAAATTTAATCATCATCCAAATTTATCTAATAAAGTTTTGTCAGTTATTTGCGGAAGATCAGGTTGTGGAAAAACATATCTATTATTTAAAATTTTAACGACTCCAAATTTTTTGGATTATAACAATCTTATAATTTATACAACAACGGCAGAACAACCCGTCTATCAATTTTTAAAATATGGATTTGAAAATAATCTTAAAAAACAGCAATTGCTTCATTATTCAAAGAATATGAAAAATCTGAAGATGAAGAAGAAATAAGTTCGTGGTGCGAAGAAGCAGCAAAAAATAGTCAGTTAGTAGAATCCAATAAAAATAAGCATATAAAGATACAATTAATAGATGATAGTGGTAATATGCAAGATCCTAGTAAACTAGATAAAACAATGAAACATTGTGTAATTTTTGATGATTGTGTTAATGACAGAAATCAGTCAGTTTAGAGAAATTATTTCACAAGAGGTAGACATAATAACTGTAGTGTTTTTTATTTAACACAAAGTATGTATTCATTAGACGGAAGTGTTATTAGAAAGAATGCAAATATATTTATACTATTTGAAATAAATGCAAGAAACTTAAGTGATTTGTTAAGAGATTTATGTGTAAGAAATAAAGATGAATTTAAACAATAATGTAACAATGCTTGGTCAAAAGATTATGGCTTCATTACAATTAATATTGATAAAAAAATTCATGATAGAGTTATCGAACAATTGTTCTCTGACTAGGCTTCGCCTCGAGGGGCTTCACCCCGACTGAAAGTCGATAGAACATTTGTTTACCGAGTGATAAAAAATATACAAATATAGTGTTATAATATTTTATTATTTTTTATTTTATGTATCTATCAATTTGTCCATCTTAGAAATTCGAAAATTAAAAAGGTGAAGTAGTTATTCCATCAGTAAAATTTTTCTTTTATCATCAAATGGATCTAATGCTAATTTATGTTTATCTTTTAAATACATTTTATGTTTCTTTGAATTAAGTCTATAATTACATGCTGTTTTTATTTCATTATTAAATAATACATTTTTATAATCTTGAAATGTTATTTGATTAGCCACTGATGCCTTTGAAATTCCTTTTAATGTTTTATGTGTTTTAATATTATTAGTTGTATCATAACAATAACATTTAGATTTTAAAAATATAGCTTCTGTTATGAAATCTTCATTTCCTTCTAATTCATCTTTTACTTTACATAAATCAGAAGGATGAATGATATCTTTTATTTTATCTATTTCTTCATCAAGTGAAGAATTATACGGTATTGTTAATTCTAAGAAAACAGAATCGGTATCTGTAAAGTGTAATTTATAGTTTTTGCCATAAGCAGGTGCTAAATAATCATATATAAATCTATACATAAATAGTTTAGCTAATTCTAATATAGTGAATCCAATAAAATTAAACTTATCATGTTTTACGCTAATTCGACGTAAATGTACAGCACATAGTTCATCACTAAATCTAGTAGTTCTTTTATATGTAGGTTTCCTTGTTAAATTTTGAAACCTATCTTTATCATAAACTATTTCAATATTTTGTCTATTACGCACATTTTCTAAAGTCTTACCATAAAGTGCATTATTCATTAATTTGAAGAACACGTTTCCAAAATCATCTTTATTTCTTTTAGCTATTTTACGTTTTTCAATATTGAACTCTACATAATCTTTTAGCCACCTAGATTTTTGATAAAATAGTTTTCGAAGTATTTTGGTGAGAATCATTCCATGTTCTAAATACCAATCTAGCATTCTCCCTTCAACAACATACTTTCCATTATTGCTTCGTGTTAACATAAGTTTTTTTGTTGGTCTGTATTTCTTAGGAATTAAAGATTTTTGATAATCTGAAAAATCTTCTATATTGGGAATTTTGTTTTCGAGACAGAAAGGAAAATATTTTGTTTTATCTTTTATTTCATCAGGATATACTAAATCAACTTCATATATATAACCATGATTATAATTTCCATCATATGTTTTTTGATAATCAAGAACGGGCGAAGCCCTAGTAGACATCTCTGATGTCGTACGAATATTACACCATGACATTTCACCTGTTGGTAATTCTTGTATCATGCAAGAAGAATATAAGCTATTAAAATCATAATATAACAAATAGTTTTCTCTCATGAATTCATCAATTGCATTTTCACGTTCTACTCCTTCTCGTTTCGTTCGAAAAATTTCTAATATTTTTTCTTTTTCTTCTGGAGATAAAGGTTTCATTATTCCATAATCATCAGGATTTACTTTTTTATTGTAACACTGTACATAACGATTACCTAAAACTGATGAAACTCCACCTCTAATTCCAGATTCAAACAAAAATAATTTATCATATGTATTTTCTTTATAATGTTTAAGTTTAACATTTGTATGTTTTAATCCTGCTAACCATGTTAAACCTGGTGTAGAATAACAATAACATGGATCTATTCCGTAATATTCTAAACACATGTCACGAAAGTTTTCGAAAAGATCAGCAAGGATTAATACATCTATCTGTAGATATTTCATTGTATAATCATACATTGTTCTACAATTTAACTCTCTCCCATTTTTTTCAGCTTCTGCATAATCTTCTTCAGATAATTGTGATTGTTTTAATGTTGATTTAAATTTATTTATTGGAGGAAGTTGTTTTTCTTCCATAACTTTATTCACAGAATTAAAATCAGTCTTCGACTATGAACCACAGGTTTTATCTCCAGTTATATATTCATACGGAAATATGCCTTTTAAAGGTTTTAAATTATATTTATTTAATATTTTACATTGTTCAGATTTCAAAGTTTTTCCCATAACATCTAATGAATAAGGAGTAAAAAATCTAAATGCATCTAAAATTCTAATGCAACCTAATTGCATTGAAAAATATTCTTCTTCTGTTTTATATAGTACATTTATTTGTTGTTGTTGTAATTTTTCAGATGAAAATAAATCTTTCATTACTAGATGGAAATCATATTTAGAACCATTGTAGAAATATAAAGGAACAAAGTTATATTTAAATTTATTAGCATTAAGATTACAAGAATTATGTGCTGCACCTCTATATAATCCATTTAGATGATCATGATCCTTTACCTTATCAAGATATCTACCTCTGCCATTTTTATAATTTTTTGCAAATTCTTTTCCACAGTAATAACATTTTGTTTCATTAATAAAATTTAATTTTTCTTTTTCTGTTAATAGCATCATTGGAATATTTGTTTCAAGCAATTGTGAAAAACGTCCTTGTAATTCTTCTACTTTCTTTGTAAACATTTCTGAACTATCTTCACCATAGTATTGATAATATTCTGATTTAAATAATTCAGGATAATTTGAATGAATGTCCATTCCCCAACATAATGGTTTTTGTTCAAATAAATATTTTTCTTTACTTTGTTCAGCTGCACTTTTTTCAGAATTATCATTTTCAGAATTATCATTTTCAGAATCGGGTGAAGCCCTGGAAGACATCTCCCATGTCTCGTGATTTTGTGTCATATTAACATTATATGCTTCGAAATCACAATATATCGAAAAGGGTACTTTATTTTTAAAATACCATTTATTGTATTCTAAATAATCATCTTTAGGAAAAGTATTTTCAACTGCTTCGTTTTGTTGAAAGTTCTCCAAATGTCTATTCATTTCTTCTTTAGTTCTAAAACTTGTCATACATTGAAGACAAGGAAAATTTGTATTATCTGAAGTTTTTGTAAATATAGAAACATCTTTACACAATATAAGATGACCCTGATAATATAATATATTCGCTTGTGCCGGTTGCTTTGTTTGTTTAAATTTTTCAAATTTATCTTTATATATTTCATGTGTTTCATCAATTTCTTTTGCAAGATTAAATGTATTTCGATGAAAATTTTGATTTAATATTTGTAGCTGTTGTTCATATTCTTTATCATATTGTTCTTTATATTGTTGTAGACATTTTTTTAAAGATTCATTTATTTTTTGATTGGTTTCATTTTCTTCATTATTTAATTTTTGAATCGTTTCTATCTTATTTTGATATTTATGGTGATATTCTTGTAGTAACATTTTTGTTTGTTGTTGATAATCTGTTTTACATTTTTGTAAAATTTCATTTAAATTTTGTAATTTTTGCTGATATTCTAAAGATAAAGATAAATAATCGGAATCATAATCATAATTATAATTACGTCCTTTATAATTATTATGATTAATCATTATTGGTGATAGTGTTTTAACAATTTGAAATTTTTCAGTACATATTATATCTCATTGGTAAAAAATATTATGATGCATGTAATTTCCTCTATCATTATATACTATTTCTGATTGACATAAATTTTTATTATTCAAATAAAATTTTTTTGAATCTGAGTAAAGTGGAATAATTTTACCAATAGAAACATAATTCACATTTAATTCAAAAACATTTACTTCTATTAAATTTTTATTCTTTTTATGAAACTTTTTTAACCTATTATAATCATATGGAAATTCATCTAAGCCATCAGAGAGATCAAATTAATTTATGTATTCTTCTTTATTGTAATGACTTAGTCTTTCTTTGTGATATTTTGCAGGATGTAAATGTGCTATAATACTCCACAGAAAACAATAATCATCTTCATTTTTTATGTTGATTATTTGTGGTGAACTGAAAGGCAAAGGAACATAACTACCACCAGTATTATTTCTATATTTATCAATTACTATTTTCTTAGATAGTATTTTAACAAATCTCCAACCAGATTCACGTAACTGGGCTTCAATTATACAATTTTCTAATTTAAGTATCATTTGTTCAAATATCGGTTATATATCATTTACATTATGAATTTCTTGTGAATTTGTAAAATGTCCTTGTATTATTTCTTCAGGAATTCCATCAGGACCATTTTTTGTATAAAATACTTCTACATTCATATAACATTTGTAAGATTTCTTAAATATTTTGAAAAAGTTTGTTAATACATTATAAAAAGTTTCATCGGTTTCATTATGTTCAACGGGCGAAGCCCTGGAACCTTCGGTTCGAACCGATTCATTAAATAAATATTCTATATCTGTTATGGGCGAAGCCCTGGAAGACATCTTTGATGTCCCGTGTTCGGCTTCATCGGTTCGTTCAGCTTCATCTGTTTTTTAATTTCGTTTAATTCATCTATTTAGTTAAATTCATCAGTATCGCTAAATAAATATCTTCCATCTGGTACGGGCCAAGCCCTAGAACCTTCGGTTTGTACATGTTCATCTTCACTATTAAAAACTTTTTTATATTCCGAATGTGAATAATCATCAAACATTTTTTTAACTTTTATATCAGTAGGCAATGTTTCTAGATAGTTTTTATAACTATTTAATTTTAATATATTTCCTTCATCAACTCGATCTGCATTTTGTAAATGCAATTTACTATTTAAATGAGATTGATAACTTCTTTTTGATTGCAACTTTTTTTTACATAAGTTACAATAAAACTTGGGATTTTACATTTTTTTATTTTTTAAAGAAAAAATTGTGTTTTAATTTTAGATATAAACATTCTAATAACAAGGTCTTGAGAGTTATTATATATTATTATATATTTCACGTTCTTTAGTTATTTTACTTTCTTTATCATATTAAGTTTTATCATATTAAGTTTTATCATATAACGTTTTATCAAAAGATAATTTAAATTTATTTTCACTGACTATTGATTCTTCATCATCATAAATTGATTCTTCATCATCATCATAAATTGATTCTTCAACATTATAAATTACACTTTTTGGTATAGGATGCCATTCCCTGATAGGATGTCATTCTCTGATAGGAATATCTAATTCTAAATTATATTTATTATTTGATAATAATATAATAGAGAAAAATATTGGTCTTTGATCTCTTTTGGAAAATTTAATAACACCACCATAATCTGAATCACTTTTAGTTTTTATTAAAGATGATAAAATTTTAAATTGATTAGATGTAAATCCTCATTTAAATTTTGTAGACCCGACACATAGTTGTCTAACAGTATCTTCAACTATACCATCATTATTATTTTTAATTGTAAGAAAATGAAATTTAGATAAATTTTGATTATATGTAGTATTAATATCATGTACATCAGTATGAGATATAAATTTTTCTTCACTTAAATTTTTATAATTACTAATATTTTTGTAATCTTTTTTACCATTTACACCTTTTTCAGATGTTTGAGAATCATCTACATTATCATCATCTATATTATCATCATTATTATTATAAGATTCTTTAAGATCGGGCAAAGCCCTAGAACCTTCGGTTCGTTTATTGTTATAAGATTCTTTAAAATTATTATGATTATGATTATGGTCATTGTTAATAGTATAAGGTGTTGTCCACATATAAAGTTTTTCTTGTTGAGCTAAACCATTTATATAAGATTTTAATAAATTAATATTTAAATTTGAATATAATCCTATATAAGTGTCATAATCATATCTTTGCGGCATTTCTAATCTTTCTTGTTTGTAAATTGTATCTCTATAATAAACTTGGCATAATAATTCTTCGTTATGCTTTTTACTCTCGATATGAATATTATATTGATTTTGATCGTCAAAAATAATCTAATTTTTTCTTTCGAAAAAGATTTTAATTTTTTAACTAATTCTTTAATATTGATATAATTGATAATTTTAGTTTCTATCCAATCAGTATTACTAATTACTAATACTGCTCTAATAAAACCATAAACATTATTATGACCTATTATAACCATATTTTCTTTATTTAATTCTACATAAGCTACATCATTATATTTACTTACTATATCCATAAATTTAATAAATGGATCACCTGGAAATAAACAATAATTAGTTTCTATAGAAGGTAAACCTTTATTCTGTTCTCTAAATATTTCGGCTTGTAATTGAAATAAAATATTAGCATCTATACATGGATTATTATTATTATTATCAAAACATTTATTTTCAAATCCCGTTGATCTCGTCGAATAAGAAGAACAGGATGATGCGGGCGAATATAATTTTTTTAAATTTGCTTTATCCATTTTTTAATTTTTATTAGAAAAAAATTTATTTTTTTATTTTTATTAGAAAAAAATTTATTTTTTTATTTTTATTAGAAAAAATTTTATTAGAAAAAATTTTATTTTTTTTCTCATTATATAAAAAAATTACTTTTTATTGTTTTAAAAATGATGATACCAAATGTTGGTGGAGGTGCATATATCTCGAATAATCGTGTATTAGAAATAGAGATAGAAAATTATATCATGAAAACTGGAGACGTTTTATCTGGTCCATTGCATCTTTCTATTCTTCCGCAACAAAATACAGAGTTAACAAATAAACAATATGTTGATACACAAATCAATGACTTAAAAGAAAAATATATAAACGATGTTTTGGTTCCACTGATGAATGAATTAAAGTTGCTAAAACTTAATGACAAATCATTAAACGAAAAATTATTAAAACTTGATAAAAAGGATAGAGAGCTAGAAGCAGATATAGCAAAACTTTTTAAAAAGATTTCAGAACAATCAAAAATTTTAATATTACTTTCTTTAAATTAAAAATCTGCTGTAATTAAAAATAAACATCAGATAAAAATGTTAAAAGAACAATTAGAAGATGAAATAGAAAAACTTCCTGAAAGAATTTAAAAAAATTTAAAGCAGTTACAAACTACATTCCAAAAAAGTGTTGATGAATTAAGTTCTAAAATTAAGTAAACTCACTTAATGAAAAAGTTGATAAAATGAAAACTCTTAAAATCAATTTAGAAAATGAATTAAAGAAAAATTTACAAGAAAACTCTAAAGAAAATAAAGAACAGTTAGATTCTGTTAAAAGACAATTAGATGTTCTTAAAATTAGGTTAAATGCTCTTAAAACGGCGTTGAAGATTAATCAGCAGAAAATGCAAGTTAATAGAAAAGAAATTAAAGTACATCACACGTTACTTGACGCAATAGATAAAGTGCAACAGACAATTAATAAAGTTATCTCGAAGTTGTTGTCCATTCACAAACGTAAATCTTAAACGACGAAGTCTTGGGTTTCTAACCTATCGGAGCGAAGCTCCTCGAGGCTTTATCCGATCGGACCAAAGGTCCTCAGGTTACTAACCGATCCTAATATTAACGTAAATATTTTTTCCCAAAAGTCAAATTTAATCCTAAAAAATGCCTATAATTTATAAACACAATCTTAAACATTTTGCTTCAAATCAAAGAATTGCTCATGAACCACGTATGAATCCTGTTTATCATTATGATAATAGAGAAACAGTTCACACGGAAGGAGCTGGCATCTTCTCTGGTATTGGAAGTATCGTTAACTTAATTAAAAATAATAAAGATTTGATTACATCTGCTGCAAAAGGAGCAGCTGCTATAGGTAGTACAGCTAGTGCAATATCAAATGCTGTCAAGTCTCAAAACGAATTAAAACAACTAGAAACTATTCGTAAACTTAGGAATGGTTCTGAAGAACTAAAAAATTTAAAAAAACTTTCAGAGGAAACAAAAAATAAAATTGCTAACATAGCTGTTGGGGAAACCTTGAGGAGCGGAGCTCCGTCTGATAGTAAACATAAGAAGAAATCAGGCGTAGCCATAAAACGTTCAATTGAAGAAATAAGAGGAAATGGCGTGAGTAGCAACCTTCGGTCTAACCAGCAAAGCTGTAGCGGAGCTGGTCTAGCAAAATTCTAAAATTATGTTTTTTAGTTAAATTTTTTTAGCAAAATTTTCTTAGCAAAATTTTTTTAGTAAAATTTTTTTAGTAAAATTATTTTAGCAGAATTTTTTCTGTGTGTGAGAAAAAACAAAAAGTCAAATTATTTTTTATAAAAATGTCTTCGCTTATCGAAAATAAATTTGAATTAGATAAACCACCAGGTGTTAGTTATAAACAAAAAAAGAATGACTATATAAGAATTGCTATGAATCCCGGATCTTCTAGTAGAGTAAATACTGGAGGTGATTTAATTTTTGAAGTTGATAATCAGCAGAGATATATATATATCTATCTGATTCATTTTTACACTGTGAATATTCTTCATATAGTGATGCCAATTTTACAACACCATTACCAGATACCGATAATATTGCACTAGAGAATAATTTTTTTCCAAGATTATTTACACAAATGCGTTTAGATGTTGCAACTCAAAATATAGAAACAATAAGTGATTCTCCAGGTGTAATTGATACAATGCTTAGATTTGTAACAATTGGTGAAAATAATAAAAAGTATGAAATCGAAGGTTGGTTTCCTGATACTAATGATGGTATAATTGTTGATGATTTAACTCACGCTGGAACAGATGCCGCAGGAATTGCGAAAGATGTAGAAAATATTGCAAAACATTTAAATAAAACAAACAATAGTGCATATAAAGAAAGACGTGAATTTTACAAGAAAAGTAAACAGACAGTAAATTGGTCATTGTCTCCATTATTCGGATATTTAGATTATGATAAAATATCATATCAATTAAAATTTAAATTAATAATTCATCGTACAGCAAATAATGAATTAATCTTTTTTGGTAAGACTGGAAAAAAAGCATATTTAAAAATTGATAGACTTGAATGGTGGATTAAGCATATTACTCCTAGTTTAGAGATTGAAACAGCTATTGCAAAAAGATTAAATACTAACAAACCAATTCCAGTAAATTTTCTAAAGCGTACTGCTAGTTCAGTAACTTTTTCCGAACAAAGATTTAACTGGCATTTTACTAGAACTGCGAATACTCCAAGATATTTATTGCTAACTTTTCAAAGAAATAATTCTCCAAGTTTTGATAAGAACAACAATCTTTTTCATATTAATACAATTCGAAGTTTACAAGTTTCATTAAATCAAACCCGATATCCAATTGATCCATTAAGATTCGATGATACCAATAATCAATTTATGGAAGGATATGATTCTTATCGAAATCTTTGTATAGAATTTGGATTTGAACCACAATTAACTCCTGGAGATTGGAGACATTTATATCCTGTTTTCTGTTTCGATTTAAGTGCACAATCTGAAGATATTATCAAGACTGGTTGTGATGTAACAATTAATATTGAAAAGAAAGATTCCACAACTTCATTGATGGCTTATGGTTTATTGCTAGAAGATGTAAAATATTCTATTGAAATTCTTAATGGAAAGATGGCTAGGATAGACTAAAGCCTCGAGGAGCTTCGCTCCGATAAGTTAATTAAATCCTTAGATTAAATTTTTTAGTAATCAGTCATAAAATTTTTTGGTAACTAGAATATATTAAAAATTCTTAACTTAAAATTTTTTCATAACTAGAATAGATTAAAAATTTTTTGATAACTTAAAATTTATTCATAACTAGAATAGATTAAAATTTTTTGGTAACTTAAAATTTTTTTATTAAAAATGTCGCAAGCGAAAAGTAATAATAATAAAACTGTTGAATTAAAATTACGTAATATTGTTGACAAAAATACCCCTAAAACTATTACGATTAATTAAAAAAAGTATTACACAAGTAAACCAATGATAGAGAGTATTCAATTACAAGAAGAAAAGAATGGCGGGATTCTCCCATTAATTCCACTAATAACAGGTGGCATAGCAGCTGCAGGAAGTGTTGCAGGCGGGACAGCTGGTATTGTCCAAGCAGTAAATAAAAATAAATCAGAGAAGGCAGCATTAGAAGAACAAAAACGTCATAATAGAGAGTTAGAGAAAGTTGCTAGAGGTGACGGAATAGTAGATAATTTTATTAGTAAATTAAAATTAGTTGATGAAGGAAAACGAGTTCTTAAAAATATTCTCCACAATGTTGATGATTTAATTGAAATTTAAGAAACAAAAGATGGTTCTGGAATATATCTAAGTCCTAGTATCATTCGGTAATAACCTCAGGACCTGTGGTCCGATCGGCTAAAGCCTCTGAACAAAGCTCTATTAGGTAAAACATATAATTTAACTTTTAAAATGAATTCTACAAATTCCGAAAATTTAATTAAATTAAAAATTGCTAATTTAGATTTATTGAATTATCTATTAAACAAAAATAAAAACTCAAATTGTAAAATTTATGAAGGTAACGACATACAAAAAACATTAGAAAACTTTCCTGGATTTATTTGGAGTAAATATTCAAAAGAAAAACATCTTCCTGGTCATTCATATACCGGTCCAGGAACTCGATTAGATATAAGACTAGATGAGAATAATAATCCGAAACCAGGTGAAGAACCAATAAATAGAGTAGATGCTGCAGCTTACAGGCATGATTTAGCTTATCGAAATCATGATCTAAGTTCTCGACATGCAGCTGATAAGAAGATGATTCAAGAATTAGATAGTATTCAAAATCCTACATCTAGAGAAAAAATTGAAAGAATGTTTGTTAAGAAAGCTTTACAAGCTAAAATATTATTCGGCCAGGGTTTAAATGAAACGACAGCAAAGCTGTCTGAGAGCAACGCTCGAACCTATGCCTCTGAAATTCATAGGGAATACAGAAGGCCTAAATATTTATTGAAAGTAAAAGTATTTAATAAAGATGATATTTGGAGTGCTAATCTTATTCATATGCCGAATGAAAGGGACTACAAATACGCATTGACCGTTATAGATTTATATACACGATACGCTTGGGTAAAGCCTTTAAAAAATAAAAGTGGTCTATCAGTTAAATATGCGTTTGAAGAAATCTTTAAAGAAAGTAAGAGAAAGCCAAAAAAATTGTTTGTTGATAAAGGGTCGGAATTTTATAACCAAAACGTTCAGCGACTATTTGAAACTGTTTATTCAACTGAAAACGCTGGAAAAGCTGTAGTGATAGAAAGATTCAATCGGACGTTAAAAAATAAATTATTCAAGAAATTTACTGTGCAAAGAAATCAGAAATGGTTGAAGATATTACCAGGAGTTGTAGAAGACTACAATAATAAAGTTCATTCTGGTATTGAAGAAACTCCAAAGAATGCTTCTGACGACCCTGATTTAATCCGAAAGAAAATATTCGAGAATAATTATTCGAACGATAATAATAATTTGAATGAGAGTAATCCGAATTTACAGAAACGTAAGCCGAAATTTAAAATTGGAGATAGAGTTAGAATATCTAAATATAAGAATAAATTTGAAAAAGGCTTGGTTGGCTATTGGACTAAAGAAATATTTGAAGTTTGTAAAATAAATCAAACTTATCCGATTACTTACGAAAACAAAGATTTAGATGATGAAGATATCAGAGGCCGATTTTATCAAAATGAATTACAACGAACTCATTTTTAATTATCATTATCATTATTATTGGAACTAACGTTTCGGGAATGAAATTCCCTTATTCAATTCTAACATAATATCTAGAAATTGCACCCCTTTTTGTAATTTAAATAAAACATAAAGACATAATTGACCACAATAAGTAGTTCCCGGTTTTTGAATTTGAAATGTATTATAAGTTCCATTGCCAAGTAATTTTTTGACTTCATTTGTAGGTGGAAGTCCATAAGAGTCGAACCAATAGTTCTCAGCCTCCGGGCGGTCGAAATAGTAATTATCTCGATTTTTATTAAAGATACCTGCAGACCAATGTACTCCTTTTTCTTCTGTTGTGTGAAGATTTGTTATGAAATTTATAGTTATTGTTGGCTTATTTTTTAGGAATTGTAATTCGTCTCTTATTAGAACATGAAAATTCTTTATTCCTAATTGATTTGCAATTTTCTTTAGATCAAAATTTGTAGTTGTTTGCGTTCCATATAATTTTAAAAACTCATTTATGTTGTTCATTTTATAATAAAAAATTTCTTATAGGGACCCCTAGAAGTCAGAAGGGACCCCTAGAAATTAGAAGGGAGGGGGTAGTAGAACTACGTTCATATGATATTGAAGGATACATCCCCGCGGTTTCTTCCACTTTTGTTTCTTTAACTTTTAAAGAAATATTATTAGTCACATGATATATTTTAAAAACCTGAAAAACGGATTTAAAAGACGTTTTTAAAAATACTAACTTTATGATTTTTTCGGTGTCCTGGAACGGTCATGATTTTAAGGGGGGTAAAAATTGTAATTCTCAAATTTGAGATTCTTAACTTTTATGATTTTCGGTGTCCTGGAACGGTCATGATTTTAAGGGCGGGTGTAAAATTGTAATTCTCAAATTTGAGATTTTGAAAAATTTGAAAAATTGGGTATTTTTAAAAACGGTTTTTTCTTCATAACCTGAAAAAGGGTTCAAATTCATGAATTTATGTCGTTTTTAAAAATACCCAATTATTGAAAAATGGTACTTTTTGAATGGACTAAATTCATTTATTTAGGTCTTAAAAACCTGAAAAAGGGTTCAAATTCATGAATTTATGTCGTTTTTAAAGATACTATTTTTTTGAATTTTAAGGTGTCCTGGAACGGTCTTTTGCCCATTACTCACGACACCTTGGAGAGCGCAACCTCTGGCAACTCTGACGTTCCAGAGGGGGGGCGCCGGTCGGGTGTTCGCCGTTTTATTACTACTATTCAACCTCGATCTCAGACAATAGGATTGTTACAATACTTTACAATTACAATACTATGCCTTTATTGGTACTTCTATTCCCTCCCACATTTTTCAAATTTTCCAAAATCATCAGATTTCGCCAAAGTTTGTCACATTGGGTTTAGAATAGACTTGATCTGTCACTGAGTGACACTACAGCACGACTGAGAAGTCTTCATTGAAACCTGGGATGAAGGATTGACCCCTTGGATAATCAGTTAGAATACAAGGTACAGCTGTGATCATGAACTTCGTGTGATTGTTGTCTACAGACAAATGACGAGCAGTTGTCTAATTCTGAGGCTGTAAATGTTCTACAAGTCAGATAAGAGGAGTTTTACACACTCAAGGCTATGCCACGTCAGTGAGAACAAGTAGGAGCAAGAGAAGATCGTTGACGATGCAACACTTCTGGGTGTCAACAACAGAAGTATGGGGGAGGGGAAAAAATAGAAGTACCCCTTTATTACACAATAGGATAATGACTGCATTACTTTCACAAGCACATACTTTCGTTACTCTTTACAACACTCATGTGGCTGGTGGAAGACAACCCTGTTCAAATAGAACCGGGATTGGGGTACTTATGGGTTTACTCTTCCCCCACGTTTTCAAATTTGTCTAAAAGCTGTAGAAATAAATCAATCGTCACAAAACTTTCAACACACGGTAGTGAGGATATACATACCAAATTTTGAGCAAATCGGATAAGTACTTTTTGAATTATGAGGGATACTTTGAAGTGAAGCGATGCCGGAGTAACAGTTTATTTTTACTCCCTGACAAAATTTACTCCCCCAGTAAATTTGGCCTAGAATATTCTACTCCCTAGTAAATTTAGCCTATCCGATGCAGTTTGACTCGCTGATTTCAAATCTGTCATTGTTATCCCACAAAAACCCAGTTTTTGCTCAGTAAATGCGATTTTACTTTTTTGGAAGTCAGTTTGTGAAGTTAGCGGAACCAGTTTTTGTTAATGACTACTGTTTTCTTCAATTCATGCTAGTCCCATCAATTTGAGGTTCCTAAGAACGAATCTGCAATCAGAATTGTGAAATTCTATCTCATATCAGAGATTGCTACTGGGGGATCAGAGATCAGAGATCAGAGAAATTTACTGGGAGAGAAAATTTTGTCAGGCGGGAGTAAAAATATCTTAGGAAAAATTTACTGGGGGAGTAAAAATTTCCTAGGCAAAATTTACTGGGGATTAAAAATATCCTAGTAAAAATTTACTGGGGAGTAAATTTTGGCGGGAGTAAAAATTGACTGGCACACCGGCAGCTTGATCTGACTTGTCAGCGACCTCACCGTCTGAGCAGAAGGCACTTGAGTAGCAAGCAAGTGACAAACACCAGATAGCGCAAGATGGCGGCCGTCCCCCCCTCTGGAACGACAGAGTGTCGTGGTGTGCCGGCCAGGTGGGTTGGCGTTCACACAATGTTCGCTGACTCCCCCCCTCTGGAACGACAGAGTGTCGTGGTGGACTTGGGCGACCGCCAGGATTAGTCTTGAGGCTATAGTGTGTGATGTTTTTCGTGCAATCTGCAGAATGTTGGGTTGTAAAATGGGCTGTTTCGAGTGGAAGGAGTGGTCGGATGAGAAAACGGAGGCCGGATTCGGATTCAGCGTGAAATTCTGCATCGGTATGGTGAATTTGAACGCCATCGGAGAGAAAAATTTTCGCTGACGTCCCCCCCCCCTCTGGACAGCTCGCTTCGATTTTGGCTTCCAGTGGACGGATTTTGTCGTGCCATAGCTCGTTTGAAAGCTAAGAGTGAGACAAATTCACTGAAAGAATCTGCTTGTTCCTATCTGTCTTCGTTTAGATGTGAGACGCCATTTAAGATTTTGGGACATTGGCGAAAAACGACAGAGTTAGAATTTGGGACGTTTTGGGCTGTAGCTTCAAAACGAAGCATCGGATTGGAAAACGGATTTCAGATTTGGAATCAGCGTGAAATTCTCTATCTGTATGGTGAGTTTCAAGGCAATCGGAGAGAAAAAAGTTTCAACATTTTTCGAAAAAACGACAGAGTTAGAATTTGGGACGTTTTGGTGTGTAGCGCCAAAACGAACCATCGGATGGGAAAACGGAGGTCAGATTTGGATTCAGCGTGAAATTCTGCATCGGTATGGTGAATTTGAACGCCATCGGAGAGAAAAATTTTCGCTGACGTCCCCCCCCTCTGGACAGCTCGCTTCGATTTTGGCTTCCAGTGGACGGATTTTGTCGTGCCATAGCTCGTTTGAAAGGTAAGAGTGAGACAAATTCACTGAAAGAATCGGCTTGTTCCTATCTGTCTTCGTTTAGATGTGAGACGCCATTTAAGATTTTGGGACATTGGCGAAAAACGACAGAGTTAGAATTTGGGACGTTTTGGTGTGTAGCGCCCAAACGAACCATCGGATGGGAAAACGGAGGCCAGATTCGGATTCAGCGTGAAATTCTGCATCGGTATGGTGAATTTGAACGCCATCGGAGAGAAAAAATTTTCGCTGACGCCCCCCCCCTCTGGACAGCTCGCTTCGATCTTGGCTTCCAGTGGACGGATTTAGTCGTGCCATAGCTCGTTTGAAAGCTAAGAGTGAGACAAATTCACTGAAAGAATCGGCTTGCTCCTATCTGTCTTCGTTTAGATGTGAGACGCCATTTAAGATTTTGGGACATTGGCGAAAAACGACAGAGTTAGAATTTGGGACGTTTTGGGCTGTAGCTTCAAAACGAAGCATCGGATTGGAAAACGGACTTCAGATTTGGAATCAGCGTCAAATGCTCTATCTGTATGGTGAGTTTCATGTCAATCGGAGAGTTTTAAAGTCAATCGGAGAGAAAAATTTTCAACATTTTTCGGAAAAACGAGTTAGAATTTTTGCGATGGCTGCCTACTGTAGAGCCAAAACGAAGCATCGGATGGGAAAACGGAGGCCAGATTCGGATTCAGCGTCAAATTCTACATGGAAATGGTGTATTTTCAGCTCAATCGGAGCACTAGAACCGGAGATAGACGGGATTTTTAGTGTTTGGATGATGGGTATTACGTCATCAGCTGATCGCCACACACTATATAAGCTGGGAACCGACAGAGACTTATCATTCAGACGAGAGATTGCCAACGGTAAGTCGTCTCTCTGAGCTCCGATGATAGCTTCGGACATTCCAAATCCCGAGTTTCTGTAAGAAACCAACTTAAAAAATTTCATTGCTGATATCAGCTAAGGCGTCAGACTTAGAGGTTCGCCAGGAGATGGCCTTCGTCTCCAGGCCATAAAGACTCCAAAACTTTAAAGGCTTGTAACTTTGCTTCTACAAGTCCGTTTGACTTGATTCAAAAAAGGTTCGGTCGCTATTGACCTGCCCTAAGTGATAGACTACTTATAAAATTTCATAAGTAGTGCTAAAAAGTTGAAAATTTTAAATTCACTATTTTTGGAGGTTTTCTGGGGATTTCGACCCTGCTGAAGTCAATGAAAGCATTTTTAATGATGTCTGAGCCAGTCTTCTCATGGTATAAGCGGCTTTTCACTGAAAGCGAGCAAGACACGGAGAGTTTTGCTGTAATATTCCACTGACAGGGTGTTCCTTCGGGACGGCGGACGATGCCGTAGTGATAAGTGTGGCAAGAGAGTGTGTCATATTTTAGACCGTAACCGCTGGGACAACTCATGTCTCATGTTGGGCATTTGACACAGTTCTCAACGTAGCACTTTGAACGCCAATCGGTTGAGTCTTAGCTATCTTGTCATGGGTGGCCTCTAAACATCTCCATTGCAAAACGCTGGTGAATCAAGCTCTCTACGGCTTGCTATCAAGCTGATCAAAGCAATAACTTGAGATGTTTCCTCAAGGTTTTCAAGTATGCTGAGTTCAAATCTGCTATCAGATTTCAAATTTAACTAAGTCTAAGGCAGCTTTGAGGGGTTAGATCCCAGCTACTGTTCACTACCTTTGACTCGGCGTTGCTGTTACCACTTCGGGGCAGTGACAATTATGTCTTAAGCTGTAAATAGCGGGTATCGGGGAAGATCTCTCACTTCCCTAGTGATCAGTACAAGGCCTTCGGGCTGTCGACGGGATCGAGTGCCACTCACTACACTCAAATCTATCATTCCTCACTAAGTGTAAAAATCATTGTTTTCCGTTTTTATAAACTAGGAATCAATCGTTTGCTATCAAACGTTTACGGACTTATAATCATTGTTTTCCCCTTTTCACTTCAGAAAATGGTTAACTACAATAATGCCAAGACGGCTTTCAAGCTCTGCGTTTGCAGAAAAATCTTTCGCAGTGATGCTTTTAAGAAACACTCTTGTGTGAATAAGCGAATGGTAGGGGGCATTCGATACTTTTGCAGCAGCCATAATACATCTCGCCTTGTCGAGACGTTACCGGAGTGGCATGCGAAGCATAGCAGTTGCAGTCAAGCAGAGCTGACTGAGGAGACGAAGCAAAGTCTCTTCAGCTCAGAGTTAAAAGCTCTGGAGACTCAGTGCGCTGTCGAGTCTATCGCGTCAGCAGAGCCTCCCTCATCTAGTGTGCCAGCAAAGGCTCTCTCACCCACCCCGATTGAGTCTTCTCCGAAGTCGAGTAAATCCTCCTCTAGCGATGAGTCGGCTACTAGTAGCAGCGACAGTGAGGAAGAGGAGGAGGAGGAAAAAGGCTCGGCGAAGGCTGACCTAGTCGAGAGTGTCTACCTCGATAGCGAGGTAGAGGCGGTGAGGGAAGTCGACCTCGATAGCGAGGTGCAGCCGGCTAAGTCGTCAAGCAGTGGTGGGATTGCGGCTCAATGTCGCAACTTCATTATGCGCCAACCACTGGTTGATAACTATGACAAGCTGAAGAATGAGTTGGAAGTGTGGAAGAGCGACTGTTTCTTCTATAAAGCGAGTTCCGAGAACCTCTCGCGAGTCACTCAGGAGCTCAAGAAGACTCAAGCTAGTCTTTTTGAGAAAGAAGGAGAGCTCGATCGCGAGAGGTTCTCGCACCTCGCTAGTAAGGCTAGAGAAGAACAGCTCCTGATCGAGAGAGAGAGTCAGGAGAAGGAGTTGAGAAAGATGAGGGAGGAGGTGGAAGGGCTGCGAAAGCAGTTGGGGAAGGTGGTGGCGACTAATCAGGAGCTGCACCAACAAGTGATGAGTAGCAGTACTCGACGATCAAGTCGCCTCCACATTCCCCTAGATAAGAAAGGAGGTGTGCCCGCAAGACCGCTCCTCTGTGAACGTGGCAGAGACGAAATGTGTTACAGCAGGGCTAAAAAAGGTATCGAATGCCTTCATTTTACATTCGACCATAAGGAGGCAATCACAGGATTCCTGTTCGAACCACGTCCGGAGAAGATCTGTAAGTTAAAACAAGTAACTTAGAGTTCAAGATGATAACTAACAACTTCTTTCTTTACAGATATCAATGAGAAGCGCCCACCTGCTTCCGTCAACGAGCCGGAGTCGAAGCGGAAAGCTTGAGTCCCATATTCCTTCAATCATCCCGAGAACGACCCATCGGCTCTCTTAAGGGCCACCTAGGGGCAAGACATGATAGAACCTCCACGCGGTTTGCCCTGGGCAGTCTTCGGACTGGCGAATACTATCATTAAGTTGAATCTGCTATCAGTCAACTTGAACGTTGCGTCGCGTTAGAGGGGTATATAAACCACTACCTCTCATTTCATTTCATTTCAATCATGCAGACGCCGAACAGTCAAGTCAGCTCTCCTCGCGGACAGCAGTTAAGGCCGCGAAATTTATTTGAGGAGTTTGTCAGGCTAGAGGAGCAAGACAGAGTCCACAATAATCTTGCTCGGATTGGCAATCCGATGACAGCAACTGTTGTCAATCCAACGGAATGGCGCTACATTCCACTTTTTAGCCATATACCAGTTAGTGTGGAAGTCGACAGTGCTACCAAAGAGAGAGTCAAAGACTCTCTCAGCAGAATTGGTAGGGTGTAAGATGACGTTACTCCCGAGAACGAACCACCGGCTCTCTTAAGGGCCACCATGGGGCAAGATTTGATAGAACCTCCTCGCGGTTTGCCCTGGGCAGTCTTCGGACTGGCGAATACTATCATTAAGTTGAATCTGCTATCAGTCAACTTGAACGTTATGCAGTCGATTGCTATCCCTGAAGCATTCTGATTCGCTGTTGAGCAATTCATTGTTGAAAACCCTATATAAGCCAGAAGATTGTAGCGCTTCTCATTCAATTTCAAGTCACGATGGAAGCGACATCTGCCAACAGCATTCCCGTCTTCATCGATGAAGACAACGCCATTCCCGAGGTCATCATCCTCGACGAGTGGGATGAAGAGGATGATAAGAAGGGGAAGATCGAGAAGATCGTTTGGACGGATGGGGTGTGGACTCCAAATACCACTCGCATCCGAAAGGTGCCAGATGCACCAGCACGGCCTAGGCGATATAGGGTCTATGACAACCTAACCGTCATACCCATTGACTATTCCAGCCAATAGTCAACTTAATTGACACCGAGAACGAACCATCGGCTCTCTTAAGGGCCACCATGGGGCAAGACATGATAGAACCTCCACGCGGTTTGCCCTGGGCAGTCTTCAGACTGGCGAATACTATCATTAAGTTGAATCTGCTATCAGTCAACTTGAACGTTGCAAATGAAGTTCGGTGTAATACTTCCTTTCGACGGGCGTTCCTGTAAAGGGCGGCGGTGAAACCCGTAGCTATGTATACCGCAAGGGACATTCGGCAATGGTCAATCTTGTTAAACCTCTCTGCGTCATGTTTGCAAGTGATTGCCTCTGTCTCAACGTAGTATGCATTCGCGCCAGGGCGACATTTAGCCAACTGTCGAAGGTTGCCTAAAACTTTCCATTGCATACGTTATGAGAACCATGAGTTCTACCTGTCTCTATCAATGAGACGAATTGATGAATGGAATGAAATGGGAGGACACTCACGCGCCACACGCAACATAACACACTTCTCTCTTCCGTAGTCTAACAAGCTCTTTACACATGGATCGCAGTCGACTGCTATCCCTGTATCAGAAGTGTAAGCTATCTTAATTTTATTTGACACTATTTCAACTATCATCATCGCCCATATGAAATGTTTTAAGATTTACAAGTTAGACTAAGCGTGCTACTATTTCCAAATGAAAAAGTGTACATGGTTAAATCATCCACTTAAGCCCATCCGTAGTCTAACAAGCTCTTTACACATGGATCGCAGTCCATTGCTATCCCTGTATCAGAAGTGTAAGCCATCTTAATTTTATTTAACACTATTTCATCTACCATCATCACCCATATGAAGTGTCATAAGATTTACAAGTTAGAAATAAAGTTTCAATAGTGTATGCGTTAGAAATAAATGTGTAACTGTTTGTAAAAATAAGATCGCAAGATTTACTAGTTTACAAGTTAGACTAAGTGTAAATTAAAAATAAAATTATAACTGTTTCAAGAGTTTACAAGTTAGAAATTAAGTTTCAATGGTGTATACGTTAGAAATAAAGTTTTAGCTGTTTGTATATCAAAATAAAGTTTCAAGAGTTTACAAGTTAGAAATAAAGTTTCAATAGTGTATATGTTAGAAATAAAGGTGTAACTGTTTGTAAAAATAAGATCGCAAGATTTACTAGTTTACAAGTTAGACTAAGTGTAAATTAAAAATAAAATTATAACTGTTTCACGAGTTAAAGCGTTGATGCAACGATGAACAATTAATAAGTTGAAAAGTTTTAGATTCACTTTAACATTACCATATGTTTACAGATAGAAATGTATCACAGCAAAGCTACTTCATGAGTTAGTTTGCCAGGAGTGTATCATCTCAAACTTTTACTCCGACTGTGGAACATTGATTTCCATGATGAAGATTTAAATAGTTAGATTCGATGACGAACAAGATTTACTAGTTTACAAGTTGGACAAAGCGTTCTACTATTTGTAAATGAAAGATATCATTTCAACAGTTTACCAGTTAGAAATAAAGTTTCAACAGTCTACAAGTTAAAAATAAAGTTTCAACCGTTTACAAGTTAAAAATGAAGTTTCAATAGTGTGTATGTTAAGAATAAAGTTCTATCTGTTTATATGTTAGAAATAAAAATGAAGGTTCACCAGTTTACAAGTTAAGAATAAAGTTTTATCTGCTTGTATGTCAGAAATGAAATAAAGCTTCACCAGTTTAAGAGTTAAAAATAAAGTTTCAATAGTGTGTATGTTAAGAATGAAGTTCTATCTGTTTATATGTTATAAATATAATGAAGTTTCACCAGTTTACAAGTTAAGAATAAAGTTTCAATAGTTTACAAGTTAAGAATAAAGTTTCAATAGTGTGTACGTTGGAAATAAAGTTCTATTTGTCTATATGTTAGAAATAGAATGAAGTTTCACCAGTTTACAAGTTAAGAATAAAGTTCCATCTGTTTATATGTTAGAAATAAAATGAAGTTTCATCAGTTTACAAGTTAAGAATAAAATTTCAATAGTTTACAAGTTAAGAATAAAGTTTCAATAGTGTGTACGTTAGAAATAAAGTTCTATTTGTTTATATGTTAGAAATAGAATGAAGTTTCACCAGTTTACAAGTTAAGAATAAAGTTTTATCTGTTTATATGTTAGAAATGAAATGAAGTTTCATCAATTTGCAAGTTAAGAATAAAGTTCTACCTGTTTGTATGTTAGAAATAAAACAAAGTTTCAACCGTTAACAAGTTAAAAATAAAGTTTCAATAGTTTGCAAGTTAAAACTAATGTTTCACCAGTTGGCAAGTTAAGAATAAAGTTTTATCTGTTTGTATGATAGAAATAAAACAAAGTTTCAACCGTTTACAAGTTAAAAATAAAGTTTCAATAGTTTACAAGTTAAGAATAAAGTTTCAATAGTGTGTACGTTAGAAATAAAGTTCTATTTGTTTATATGTTAGAAATAGAATGAAGTCTCACCAGTTTACAAGTTATGAATAAAGTTCTATCTGTTTATATGTTAGAAATGAAATGAAGTTTCATCAATTTACAAGTTAAGAATAAAGTTCAATCTTTTTGTATGTTAGAAATAAAACAAAGTTTCAACCGTTAACAAGTTAGAAATAAAGTTTCAATAGTTTGCAAGTTAAAACTAATGTTTCACCAGTTGGCAAGTTAAGAATAAAGTTTTATCTGTTTGTATGATAGAAATAAAACAAAGTTTCAACCGTTTACAAGTTAAAAATAAAGTTTCAATAGTTTACAAGTTAAAAATAAAGTTTCAATAGTGTGCATGTTAGAATAAAGTTCTATCTGTTTGTATGTTAGAAATAGAATGAAGTTTCACCAGTTTACAAGTTATGAATAAAGTTCTATCCGTTTATATGTTAGAAATAAAATGAAGTTTCATCTGCTTACAAGTTAAGAATAAAGTTTTATCTGCTTGTATGTCAGAAATGAAATAAAGTTTCACCAGTTTAAAAGTTAAAAATAAAGTTTCAATAATGTGTACGTTAGAAACAAAGTTTCAACCGTTTACAAGTCAAAAATAAAGTTTCAATAGTTTACAAGTTAAGAATAAAGTTTCAATAGTATGTATGTTAAAAATAAAGTTTTATCTGTTTGTATGTTAGAAATAAAAATGAAGGTTCACCAGTTTACAAGTTAAGAATAAAGTTTTATCTGTTTGTATGTTAGAAATGAAATAAAGTTTCACCAGTTTACAAGTTAAGAATAAAGTTCTATCTGTTTGTATGTTAGAAATAAAACAAAGTTTCAACCGTTAACAAGTTAAAAATAAAGTTTCAATAGTTTGCAAGTTAAAACTAATGTTTCAATAGTGCATATGTTAAGAATAAAGTTTTATCTGTTTGTATGTTAGAAATAAAAATGAAGGTTCACCAGTTTACAAGTTAAGAATAAAGTTTTATCTGTTTGTATGTTAGAAATGAAATAAAGTTTCACCAGTTTACAAGTTAAGAATAAAGTTTTATCTGCTTGTATGTCAGAAATGAAATAAAGTTTCACCAGTTTAAGAGTTAAAAATAAAGTTTCAATAGTGTGTACGTTAGAAATAAAGTTTCAACCGTTTACAAGTTAAAAATAAAGTTTCAACAGTGTCTACGTTAGAAATAAAGTTTTATCTGCTTGTAAAGTACGATCGTAGGATTTACTATTTTGCAAGTTAGACTCAGCATTCTACTTGTTGTAAATGAAAAATATCGTTTCAACAGTTTACAGATTAGAATAAAGTTTCAATAGTGTGCACGTTAGAAATAAAGTTATGACTGTTTGTATGTGTATGTGTGTGTGTGTGTGTTAGAAATAAAGTTTCAACCGTTTACAAGTTAAAAATAAAGTTTCAACAGTGTGTATGCTAGAAATAAAGTTTTATCTGTTTATATGTTAGAAACAAAACAAAGTTTCAACAGTTTACAGGCTGAAAAATAAAGTTTCAACAGTGTGTACGTTAGGAATAAAGTATTATCTGTTTGTAAGTTAGAAACAAAGTTTTAACTGCTTGTATGTTAGAAATAGGGGTATGACAGTTTATATGCTAGAAAGAAAGGTATAACTGTTTGTAAGACAAGATCGTAAGATTTACTAGTTTGCAAGTTAGACTCAGCGTTCTACTAGTCGTAAATGAAAAATATCGTTTCAACAGTTTACAGATTAAAATAAAGTTTCAATAGTGTGTATGATGGAAATAAAGTTTAAGCGCTTTGTGCGTTAGAAATAACGTTTCAGCCGTTTACAAGTTAAAAATAAAGTTTTAACAGTGTGTACGTTAGAAATAAAGTTTTATCTGTTTATATGTTAGAAACAAAATAAAGTTTCAACAGTGTGTATGTTAGAAATAAAGTTTTATCTGTTTATATGTTAGAAACAAAACGAAGTTTCAACAGTTTACCAGCTGAAAAATAAAGTTTCAACAGTGTGTACGTTAGGAATAAAGTTTTATCTGTTTGTAAGTTAGAAATAAAGTTTTAACTGCTTGTATGTTAGAAATAGGGGTATGACAGTTTATATGCTAGAAAGAAAGGTATAACTGTTTGTAAGACAAGATCGTAAGATTTACTAGTTTGCAAGTTAGACTCAGCGTTCTACTAGTTGTAAATGAAAAATATCGTTTCAACAGTTTACAGATTAAAGTAAAGTTTCAATAGTGTGTATGATGGAAATAAAGCTTAAGCGCTTTGTGCGTTAGAAATAAAGTTTCAGCCGTTTACAAGTTAAAAATAAAGTTTTAACAGTGTGTACGTTAGAAATAAAGTTTTAGCTGTTTATATGTTAGAAACAAAATAAAGTTTCAACAGTTTACAAGTTGAAAAATAAAGTTTCAACAGTGTGTACGTTAGAAATTAATGAAAGTAAGAACTTCATCGTATGAGTATTCAAAGCATGTTTTGTAAATCAAATGTGTGTCATACTGTTATGATAGAATCAACAGATAAAACTTTATTCTTAACTTGTAAACTGGTGAACCTTCATTTTTATTTCTAACATACAAACAGATAAAACTTTATTCTTAACATATACACTATTGAAACATTAGTTTTAACTTGCAAACTATTGAAACTTTATTTTTAACTTGTTAACGGTTGAAACTTTGTTTTATTTCTAACATACAAACAGATAGAACTTTATTCTTAACTTGTAAACTGGTGAAACTTTATTTCATTTCTAACATACAAACAGATAAAACTTTATTCTTAACTTGTAAACTGGTGAAACTTTATTTCATTTCTAACATACAAACAGATAAAACTTTATTCTTAACTTGTAAACTGGTGAACCTTCATTTTTATTTCTAACATACAAACAGATAGAACTTTATTCTGAAAATGCTCATTATTGAAACTTTATTTTTAACTTGTAAACTATTGAAACTTTATTTTTAACTTGTAAACGGTTGAAACTTTGTTTTATTTCTATCATACAAACAGATAAAACTTTATTCTTAACTTGCCAACTGGTGAAACTTCATTTTATTTCTAACATATAAACAGATAGAACTTTATTCTTAACTTGCAAACTGGTGAAACTTCATTCTATTTCTAACATACAAACAGATAGAACTTTATTTCTAACGTATACACTATTGAAACTTTATTCTTAACTTGTAAACTATTGAAACTTTATTCTTAACTTGTAAACGGTTGAAACTTTGTTTTATTTCTATCATACAAACAGATAAAACTTTTTTCTTAACTTGCCAACTGGTGAAACATTAGTTTTAACTTGCAAACTATTGAAACTTTATTTTTAACTTGTTAACGGTTGAAACTTTGTTTTATTTCTAACATACAAACAGATAGAACTTTATTCTTAACTTGTAAACTGATGAAACTTCGTTTTATTTCTAACATATAAACAGATAGAACTTTATTCTTAACTTGTAAACTGGTGAAACTTCATTCTATTTCTAACATATAAACAAATAGAACTTTATTTCTAACGTACACACTAATGAAACTTTATTCTTAACTTGTAAACTATTGAAACTTTATTCATAACTTGTAAACTATTGAAACTTCATTTTATTTCTAACATATAAAAAGATGGAACTTTATTCTTAGCTTGTAAACTGGTGAAACTTCATTCTATTTCTAACATATAAACAGATAGAACTTTATTCTTAACATACACACTATTGAAACTTTATTTTTAACTCTTAAACTGGTGAAGCTTTATTTCATTTCTGACATACAAGCAGATAAAACTTTATTCTTAACTTGTAAACTGGTGAACCTTCATTTTTATTTCTAACATATAAACAGATAGAACTTTATTCTTAACATACACACTATTGAAACTTCATTTTTAACTTGTAAACGGTTGAAACTTTATTTTTAACTTGTAGACTGTTGAAACTTTATTTCTAACTGGTAAACTGTTGAAATGATATCTTTCATTTACAAATAGTAGAACGCTTTGTCCAACTTGTAAACTAGTAAATCTTGTTCGTCATCGAATCTAACTATTTAAATCTTCATCATGGAAATCAATGTTCCACAGTCGGAGTAAAAGTTTGAGATGATACACTCCTGGCAAACTAACTCATGAAGTAGCTTTGCTGTGATACATTTCTATCTGTAAACATATGGTAATGTTAAAGTGAATCTAAAACTTTTCAACTTATTAATTGTTCATCGTTGCATCAACGCTTTAACTCGTGAAACAGTTATAATTTTATTTTTAATTTACACTTAGTCTAACTTGTAAACTAGTAAATCTTGCGATCTTATTTTTACAAACAGTTACACCTTTATTTCTAACATATACACTATTGAAACTTTATTTCTAACTTGTAAACTCTTGAAACTTTATTTTGATATACAAACAGCTAAAACTTTATTTCTAACGTATACACCATTGAAACTTAATTTCTAACTTGTAAACTCTTGAAACAGTTATAATTTTATTTTTAATTTACACTTAGTCTAACTTGTAAACTAGTAAATCTTGCGATCTTATTTTTACAAACAGTTACACATTTATTTCTAACGCATACACTATTGAAACTTTATTTCTAACTTGTAAATCTTATGACACTTCATATGGGTGATGATGGTAGATGAAATAGTGTTAAATAAAATTAAGATGGCTTACACTTCTGATACAGGGATAGCAATGGACTGCGATCCATGTGTAAAGAGCTTGTTAGACTACGGATGGGCTTAAGTGGATGATTTAACCATGTACACTTTTTCATTTGGAAATAGTAGCACGCTTAGTCTAACTTGTAAATCTTAAAACATTTCATATGGGCGATGATGATAGTTGAAATAGTGTCAAATAAAATTAAGATAGCTTACACTTCTGATACAGGGATAGCAGTCGACTGCGATCCATGTGTAAAGAGCTTGTTAGACTACGGAAGAGAGAAGTGTGTTATGTTGCGTGTGGCGCGTGAGTGTCCTCCCATTTCATTCCATTCATCAATTCGTCTCATTGATAGAGACAGGTAGAACTCATGGTTCTCATAACGTATGCAATGGAAAGTTTTAGGCAACCTTCGACAGTTGGCTAAATGTCGCCCTGGCGCGAATGCATACTACGTTGAGACAGAGGCAATCACTTGCAAACATGACGCAGAGAGGTTTAACAAGATTGACCATTGCCGAATGTCCCTTGCGGTATACATAGCTACGGGTTTCACCGCCGCCCTTTACAGGAACGCCCGTCGAAAGGAAGTATTACACCGAACTTCATTTGCAACGTTCAAGTTGACTGATAGCAGATTCAACTTAATGATAGTATTCGCCAGTCTGAAGACTGCCCAGGGCAAACCGCGTGGAGGTTCTATCATGTCTTGCCCCATGGTGGCCCTTAAGAGAGCCAATGGTTCGTTCTCGGTGTCAATTAAGTTGACTATTGGCTGGAATAGTCAATGGGTATGACGGTTAGGTTGTCATAGACCCTATACCGCCTAGGCCGTGCTGGTGCATCTGGCACCTTTCGGAGGCGAGTGGTATTTGGAGTCCACACCCCATCCGTCCAAACGATCTTCTCGATCTTCCCCTTCTTATCATCCTCTTCATCCCACTCGTCGAGGATGATGACCTCGGGAATGGCGTTGTCTTCATCGATGAAGACGGGAATGCTGTTGGCAGATGTCGCTTCCATCGTGACTTGAAATTGAATGAGAAGCGCTACAATCTTCTGGCTTATATAGGGTTTTCAACAATGAATTGCTCAACAGCGAATCAGAATGCTTCAGGGATAGCAATCGACTGCATAACGTTCAAGTTGACTGATAGCAGATTCAACTTAATGATAGTATTCGCCAGTCCGAAGACTGCCCAGGGCAAACCGCGAGGAGGTTCTATCAAATCTTGCCCCATGGTGGCCCTTAAGAGAGCCGGTGGTTCGTTCTCGGGAGTAACGTCATCTTACACCCTACCAATTCTGCTGAGAGAGTCTTTGACTCTCTCTTTGGTAGCACTGTCGACTTCCACACTAACTGGTATATGGCTAAAAAGTGGAATGTAGCGCCATTCCGTTGGATTGACAACAGTTGCTGTCATCGGATTGCCAATCCGAGCAAGATTATTGTGGACTCTGTCTTGCTCCTCTAGCCTGACAAACTCCTCAAATAAATTTCGCGGCCTTAACTGCTGTCCGCGAGGAGAGCTGACTTGACTGTTCGGCGTCTGCATGATTGAAATGAAATGAAATGAGAGGTAGTGGTTTATATACCCCTCTAACGCGACGCAACGTTCAAGTTGACTGATAGCAGATTCAACTTAATGATAGTATTCGCCAGTCCGAAGACTGCCCAGGGCAAACCGCGTGGAGGTTCTATCATGTCTTGCCCCTAGGTGGCCCTTAAGAGAGCCGATGGGTCGTTCTCGGGATGATTGAAGGAATATGGGACTCAAGCTTTCCGCTTCGACTCCGGCTCGTTGACGGAAGCAGGTGGGCGCTTCTCATTGATATCTGTAAAGAAAGAAGTTGTTAGTTATCATCTTGAACTCTAAGTTACTTGTTTTAACTTACAGATCTTCTCCGGACGTGGTTCGAACAGGAATCCTGTGATTGCCTCCTTATGGTCGAATGTAAAATGAAGGCATTCGATACCTTTTTTAGCCCTGCTGTAACACATTTCGTCTCTGCCACGTTCACAGAGGAGCGGTCTTGCGGGCACACCTCCTTTCTTATCTAGGGGAATGTGGAGGCGACTTGATCGTCGAGTACTGCTACTCATCACTTGTTGGTGCAGCTCCTGATTAGTCGCCACCACCTTCCCCAACTGCTTTCGCAGCCCTTCCACCTCCTCCCTCATCTTTCTCAACTCCTTCTCCTGACTCTCTCTCTCGATCAGGAGCTGTTCTTCTCTAGCCTTACTAGCGAGGTGCGAGAACCTCTCGCGATCGAGCTCTCCTTCTTTCTCAAAAAGACTAGCTGGAGTCTTCTTGAGCTCCTGAGTGACTCGCGAGAGGTTCTCGGAACTCGCTTTATAGAAGAAACAGTCGCTCTTCCACACTTCCAACTCATTCTTCAGCTTTTCATAGTTATCAACCAGTGGTTGGCGCATAATGAAGTTGCGACATTGAGCCGCAATCCCACCACTGCTCGACGACTTAGCCGGCTGCACCTCGCTATCGAGGTCGACTTCCCTCACCGCCTCTACCTCGCTATCGAGGTAGACACTCTCGACTAGGTCAGCCTTCGCCGAGCCTTTTTCCTCCTCCTCCTCTTCCTCACTGTCGCTGCTACTAGTAGCCGACTCATCGCTAGAGGAGGATTTACTCGACTTCGGAGAAGACTCAATCGGGCAGGGTGAGAAAGCCTTTGCAGGCACACTAGATGAGGGAGGCTCTGCTGACGCGATAGACTCGACAGCGCACTGAGTCTCCAGAGCTTTTAACTCTGAGCTGAAGAGACTTTGCTTCGTCTCCTCAGTCAGCTCTGCTTGACTGCAACTGCTATGCTTCGCATGCCACTCCGGTAACGTCTCGACAAGGCGAGATGTATTATGGCTGCTGCAAAAGTATCGAATGCCCCCTACCATTCGCTTATTCACACAAGAGTGTTTCTTAAAAGCATCACTGCGAAAGATTTTTCTGCAAACGCAGAGCTTGAAAGCCGTCTTGGCATTATTGTAGTTAACCATTTTCTGAAGTGAAAAGGGGAAAACAATGATTATAAGTCCGTAAACGTTTGATAGCAAACGATTGATTCCTAGTTTATAAAAACGGAAAACAATGATTTTTACACTTAGTGAGGAATGATAGATTTGAGTGTAGTGAGTGGCACTCGATCCCGTCGACAGCCCGAAGGCCTTGTACTGATCACTAGGGAAGTGAGAGATCTTCCCCGATACCCGCTATTTACAGCTTAAGACATAATTGTCACTGCCCCGAAGTGGTAACAGCAACGCCGAGTCAAAGGTAGTGAACAGTAGCTGGGATCTAACCCCTCAAAGCTGCCTTAGACTTAGTTAAATTTGAAATCTGATAGCAGATTTGAACTCAGCATACTTGAAAACCTTGAGGAAACATCTCAAGTTATTGCTTTGATCAGCTTGATAGCAAGCCGTAGAGAGCTTGATTCACCAGCGTTTTGCAATGGAGATGTTTAGAGGCCACCCATGACAAGATAGCTAAGACTCAACCGATTGGCGTTCAAAGTGCTACGTTGAGAACTGTGTCAAATGCCCAACATGAGACATGAGTTGTCCCAGCGGTTACGGTCTAAAATATGACACACTCCCTTGCCACACTTATCACTACGGCATCGTCCGCCGTCCCGAAGGAACACCCTGTCAGTGGAATATTACAGCAAAACTCTCCGTGTCTTGCTCGCTTTCAGTGAAAAGCCGCTTATACCATGAGAAGACTGGCTCAGACATCATTAAAAATGCTTTCATTGACTTCAGCAGGGTCGAAATCCCCAGAAAACCTCCAAAAATAGTGAATTTAAAATTTTCAACTTTTTAGCACTACTTATGAAATTTTATAAGTAGTCTATCACTTAGGGCAGGTCAATAGCGACCGAACCTTTTTTGAATCAAGTCAAACGGACTTGTAGAAGCAAAGTTACAAGCCTTTAAAGTTTTGGAGTCTTTTATGGCCTGGAGACGAAGGCCATCTCCTGGCGAACCTCTAAGTCTGACGCCTTAGCTGATATCAGCAATGAAATTTTCTAAGTCGGTTTCTTACAGAAACTCGGGATTTGGAATGTCCGAAGCTATCATCGGAGCTCAGAGAGACGACTTACCGTTGGCAATCTCTCGTCTGAATGATAAGTCTCTGTCGGTTCCCAGCTTATATAGTGTGTGGCGATCAGCTGATGACGTAATACCCATCATCCAAACACTAAAAATCCCGTCTATCTCCGGTTCTAGTGCTCCGATTGAGCTGAAAATACACCATTTCCATGTAGAATTTGACGCTGAATCCGAATCTGGCCTCCGTTTTCCCATCCGATGCTTCGTTTTGGCTCTACAGTAGGCAGCCATCGCAAAAATTCTAACTCGTTTTTCCGAAAAATGTTGAAAATTTTTCTCTCCGATTGACTTTAAAACTCTCCGATTGACATGAAACTCACCATACAGATAGAGAATTTGACGCTGATTCCAAATCTGAAATCCGTTTTCCAATCCGATGCTTCGTTTTGAAGCTACAGCCCAAAACGTCCCAAATTCTAACTCTGTCGTTTTTCGCCAATGTCCCAAAATCTTAAATGGCGTCTCACATCTAAACGACGACAGATAGGAACAAGCCGATTCTTTCAGTGAATTTGTCTCACTCTTAGCTTTCAAACGAGCTATGGCACGACAAAATCCGTCCACTGGAAGCCAAGATCGAAGCAAGCTGTCCAGAGGGGGGGGAAGTCAGCGAAAATTTTTCTCTCCGATTGACTTGAAACTCACCATACCGATGCAGAATTTCACGCTGAATCCGAATCTGGCCTCCGTTTTCTCATCCGATGCTTCGTTTGGTCGCTACACACCAAAACGTCCCAAATTCTAACTCTGTCGTTTTTTCGAAAAATGTTGAAAATTTTTTCTCTCCGATTGACTTGAAACTCACCATACAGATAGAGAATTTCACGCTGATTCCAAATCTGAAATCCGTTTTCCAATCCGATGCTTCGTTTTGAAGCTACAGCCCAAAACGTCCCAAATTCTAACTCTGTCGTTTTTCGCCAATGTCCCAAAATCTTAAATGGCGTCTCACATCTAAACGAAGACAGATAGGAACAAGCAGATTCTTTCAGTGAATTTGTCTCACTCTTAGCTTTCAAACGAGCTATGGCACGACAAAATCCGTCCACTGGAAGCCAAAATCGAAGCGAGCTCTCCAGAGGGGGGGGGACGTCAGCGAAATTTTTTTTCTCTCCGATGGCGTTCAAATTCACCATACCGATGCAGAATTTCACGCTGAATCCGAATCCGGCCTCCGTTTTCTCATCCGACCACTCCTTCCACTCGAAACAGCCCATTTTACAACCCAACATTCAGCAGATTGCACGAAAAACATCACACACTATAGCCTCAAGACTAATCCTGGCGGTCGCTCAAGTCCACCACGACACTCTGTCGTTCCAGAGGGGGGGAGTCAGCGAACATTGTGTGAACGCCAACCCACCTGGCCGGCACACCACGACACTCTGTCGTTCCAGAGGGGGGGGAGTCAGCGAACATTGTGTGAACGCCAACCCACCTGGCCGGCACACCACGACACTCTGTCGTTCCAGAGGGGGGACGGCCGCCATCTTGCGCTATCTGGTGTTTGTCACTTGCTTACTACTCACTTGAGGTCAACAAAGTCATTTCTCGACAACTCGTGAAGCGATGATGACCGGGCCACATCCCTCACATTGATGTGCGGTACTTAAGGGTTATCTACCCCCCACGTTTTCAAATTTGTCTAAAATCCTCAGAAATAAATCAATTGTCCCAAAACTTTAAGCACAGGTAAGTGATGTCATTTTCTACCTACATGCAAAAATTTAGGCAAATCGGACAAGTAATTTTTGAATTAAGTGCGATAACTTGAAGTGCAGTGATGCCGGCAGCTTTATCTGACTTCTTATGACCTCACCGGCGGAGCAGAAAGCACTTAAGGTCAACAAAGTCATTTCTCGACAACTCGTGAAGCGATGATGACAAGGCCACATCCCTTATATTAATATGCTTGGCTTAATAAAGGTGTGTCGAGGTAGTGGTCGTGGGAAGATTTCAAATAACAGTGGATGAGACGTAGAGGGAGAGAGAACAATGCACACACGAGTAACAGTGATGCGTCGAACAGACGAAGTCAGATCAAGCAGCTGACATCGCTGCACTTCACGTCATCGCTTCTAATGCAAAAAGTACTTATGTCTGATCTGCATAAGATAGAAAATGTAGGTAGAAAATTTTGTATGTAGGTAGAAAATATGCTTAATTACGTGTACTCGGAGTTTGGTGACGATTGATTCATTTTTGCAGATTCTAGACAGATTTGAAATCGTGGGGGTAGGAGATAACCCATAAGTACCGGGATTGGTTGTAGAATTCCTCCCTCACTCTAGTCTGTGGTCTCCAGTAGTAAGAAAACGGCGAACACCAGATAGCGCAAGATGGCCGCCATCGCTGCGTCCCCCCCCCTCTGGAACGGCAGAGTGTCGTGGTCGGCCGCCGTGGTGCTTCGTGTCTGAGTCCCCCCCCTCTGGAACGATAGAGTGTCGTGGTGGACTTGGGCGACCGCCAGGATTAGTGTTGAGGCTATAGTGTGTGATGTTTTTGGTGCAATCTGCTGAATGTTGGGTTGTAAAATGGGTTGTTTCGAGTGGAAGGAGTGGTTGGATGAGAAAACGGAGGTCGGATTCGTGTTCAGCGTGAAATTCTGCATCGGTAGGGTGAGTTTCAAGTCGATCGGTGAGAAAAAATTTTTCTTCGAAATTTTAACAGGGTTAGAATTTGGGATGTTTTGGTGTGTAGCGCCCAAAAGAAGCATCGGATGAGAAAACGGAGGCCAGATTCGGAATCTACGTGAAATTTTGGGTTAGGAAGGATGTTTCCAGCGAAATCGGAGAGAAAAAATTTTCGGCTGACGTCCCCCCCCTCTGGACAGCTCGCTTCGATTTTGGCTTCTAGTGGACGGATTTTGTCGTGCGATAGCTCGTTTGAAAGCTAAGAGTGAGACAAATTCAGTGAAAGAATCGGCTTGTTCCTATCTGTCTTCGTTCAAAAGTTAGAGCGGTTACAAGATTTTAGGTCGGAGCTCGCTTACCTGAAAAAATCCTAAGTGTCAGAGTGACTTTGTATGGGTAAAATTTTGAAAATTTTCCAAAGTGTGGAATTTCGACCTGGGACCGTCACCAAAACATTTTTCATCAAATTCTGAAATTTCGCTGACGTCCCCCCCCCCTCTGGACAGCTTGATTCGATTTTGGCTTCTAGTGGACGGATTTTGTCGTGCGATAGCTCGTTTGAAAGCTAAGAGTGAGACAAATTCAGTGAAAGAATCGGCTTGTTCCTATCTGTCTTCGTTTAGATGTGAGACGCCATTTAAGATTTTGGGACATTGGCGAAAAACGACAGAGTTAGAATTTGGGACGTTTTGGGCTGTAGCTTCAAAACAAAGCATCGGATTGGAAAACGGATTTCAGATTTGGAATCAGCGTGAAATTCTTTATATGTATGGTGAGTTTCAAGTCAATCGGAGAGTTTCAAGTCAATCGGCGAGAAAAATGTTCAACATTTTTTCGGAAAAACGACAGAGTTAGAATTTTTGCGATGGCTGCCTACTGTAGAGCCAAAACGAAGCATCGGATGGGAAAACGGAGGCCAGATTTGGAATCAGCTTGATGTTATTGTCCAATGAGGATCATCATCCAATGAGAATCAAGCATTTCTTTATAAATAGCGAGCCTTCCACAGTGAGAATCATTCCATCGTTGAATCACACGAGTGACGGACGCACATTTTCTCTCTCTCTAGTTCCCTGTTCTATTACCCAACTAAAATGGTAAGTCGCTACTTCCCTCCCTCTCCTCCCTTGAACGTAAACTTAATACAATCTTTTTTCATTTTCAGGCATCTACTCCATCTGCTGCACTAGTAGGACAAAATGGCGGTCAAACGTTACAAGGTTCGCTACGGTCAGATCATCTACAACTGAGGCCAGTGGAAGAAACATCCAAGGTACATAATCCTACACCGCTACAGCGTAAATTTAAACAAGCCTTGCGTTATGATGATCATAGCGTAGTACTCCAAACGGGAATGCTCCCTTCCACGGATGTCAAGATAATGCACAATCAGTATGGGGACTACATACTGATCCCCGTGAGTCCGTACATTCGCCACCAACTTGATATTATTGAGGAGTACGTGACATTAAATATGGACATTCCTACTCCTCTTGCTCAAGAGTGGAAGGCGAGAGATGACAAGGATACTCCCTATAGAAAGATTTGGGATGGTAATCACATTTGCCTACCGGTATCACATTGGTGTACTTACTATAAGAAGGATGGAGATCATTCAATACCCATCAGATGTGATGAGCTCGGAGAAGGTACTTGGGATATCCTTTTCAAAGTGAATGGGCTATATTATGGTCGACACAAGGATAATAAAATAGCCTCTCTCTCCATGCATATGGAATCCATTTTATATATTCCGAAACCACCCAACGTGGACGACATAATTGATCAAATCCTTAACAGCAGTGGTACGAAGCGCAAGTCGGAGAAGAATGCTACATCAAAACGCAAATCAAAGAAGGAGAATTACTAGTCCTTTCCTAACTCTACCCTATGACAATTCGCTTATGTGCTTTGAGTGTCGTAGACGTGGTCTTATTAGATACATTTTACTTCTTCGTTGCCATCATATCATTTGTGTATTTTGTCGTGAAAAGCATCGATGTAATTCTTCATTTTGTAATATGTTATAGAACGCTTCCTTAGATGTGTAAATTTCCGTTTTAGGCTTCTATCATCATTTTTATGGATTGTGAGGATGAACCTGTACAGGAGCTCAGTGCTATTGCTATGAACAATTGGACATATCAGATTGTTAGTGTCTATCATCAACATGCCAACTGTGATCCCAATGTTGATCAATGGGCGAGAAAACACATTCATGGACTTAATCTGAAATATTTGCAAGACTATGGCTTTTCTTGTGAGAGTGCTCTTCTTATTGACTTTAAACGATGGTTAGCTGCTTTCAATGTTATACGCATCTTTTGTAATAATCCTGGTAAGGAGAGGAAAGTATTTCCCAATCTAATCATTGATGATATTTTGCTCCCGCCTTGGGATAGTAGAGTGAATCAACATTATCATGAAGTCACGAAACGTTTTAAGGATTTGTGTGTTCCTATTTTGTCTGTTCGTTGTAGTAGCTACGTTCATAACCAATGCTTCTTTCCTCCTTACCTCAACACTGCCAAAGTCCTGTATGGTTATCATTGCTCGCTGTATGATAGTTATCAGCTGTATCTATTTTATCTCTTTCAAACCATTGATTTATAATGCATGCTTGTTACCGTTATTCAATAAATGTTACTATGAGAAGAGTTGTTGTTTTCATGCAATGGATGGGTTAGTTAAAGGGCGATCATGTCTTTCTCAAACGACTGCGGAACATTACGTTTTCATAGGCAAAGTTTAAAAGGAGCTGTTCAAGATTATGTGATAAATTTTCATAAAGATGAGACCGACATCGAAGCAGTGGTCGATGATGCTAGCACTCTATTTCTAGAGTTAATGAATACATTCTCTGATAGCATTGTCATGGCGCGATTAGTTGCGAAAATTAAGTTTAGTCATTTTGGAAAGGAAGAGGTGGACGCTCTTTCCATTTTGCTTCTTATTCAATGGAAGTGGTAGATCACCCCGAAGAATTTTTTAAAAGACATATGATAAAAATTGCTGAACGTCTTAACGCATTTAACCATCATGGTAGCAGTCTAGTGATTGAAGCGATTTCAGATATTCACATTCAACTTTCCATAAAGAAAAATTGAAAATGCAGTGGTACTTGATTGTAGCACAACTGGTTTTCGAGCTATGTCTGCTCACTCTCGAAGTATATTCCTTCTGTACATGCGTCTATTATTTAGAAAAGGCTAGCAAATTCATATCTTCAAAAAGACTTGCTATAGACATCAGTAACGGTGAAACTATGTGTTGCGATGTATGTAAGCGAAAGGATGGAAATGAAAAGCGCATCTTCAAGAGATGTAAGCATGCTTTTTGTCAACGCTGTTTCATACGTAATTGCATTCAACTTTGCCAATGTAACCACTGTGACATTGCTCATTTCGAGTGTCACTTATGTCGCAATAGTTAGTACCTATGCAAATGTGGTAAAGATAGGTTTTAGCAAAGACTAACACGGAAAATGGCGAAACGTAAAATGACGAAACGTAAAAGTCAAAAGTTTTCTTCAGCCATTCAAGCTCTCCGACGAATGAAAGCAAATCAGCGATACAATGCTATACGACATGCTAACGATAAATTCATTTGTGAAATTATTTCTCATGTGAGGAAGTTGAGGACGAAGAAATTAGCGCCAAAACAACGAAAGTTACTTAAGCGATATGCTACGAAATTGCGTTTCATCTCCAATCCTAAAGTCGCCCTTCAAAGAAAGAGGAAAACTCTAACACAAAAGGGCGGTTTCCTTTCAGCAATACTTCCAATGATAGCTCCTGCCGTGGGCAACCTATTGGGAAATATCTTTGACTCTAAGCGTTAATTATGCAAATGTTGAGTCTCAAAGTAATAAAATGGATTTCAGACTTCAATGTGATAAAGTTCTGACTGTATCAGGTCCATCTCATGCAGGTAAAACTGTTTTCACGCTGAATTTATTGGATAAAAGAAGGGAGTTGTTTAAGGAACCTATCAATCGAGTGATTTGGTGTTATGGTATTTATCAACCGTCGCTGTTTCAGGAATTGCAAAGTCGCAACTTTATTCGACATGAAGGAATTATTCCAGTGGATAAACTTCAGTCTAATGATGTTGTTGTATTGGATGATTTATTAAAAGAAAGTAAGAATTCAAAAGATGTTACAGATATGTTCACTCGCGCAGCACACCATAAAAGGTGTTTTATCATCTATATTACACAAAATTTGTTTCCTGATGGAAAAGAAGCTCGTACACGAAACCTGAATACACACTATTATGCTATTTTCAAGAATCCGCGAGATAAAAGTCAATTTGAAATTTTAGCGCGACAAGTTGCACCCAGAGGATCAAAAGCCTTAATTGAAATTTTTCAAGCAGCTACTGAAAAACCATACGGTTACTTATTCATTGACTTTACGCAAGAGTGTCCGGAAGAATTTAGATTTCGAAGTGATATTTTGAAAACTCCCATGATTATCTACAAACTATGAGTTCTTATTCTCGCATGATTGTTATTCCTCAGGATGAATATGTACAATTGACTGCCATGCAGCAAGTAAAGCAACCTCTTGCAAATCAAATGTATAGGAAAGAAATAAATTATCAGCAAAATGTTCACATCAAAGATCCACATCGTGCTGTATTATTACAATCGGAAACTGTTGAGCAATTGAAAAACTTGAAGAATAAGATGCGTGACTCTGCATCGACTGCTACACCTTTAGCATCTCGCGCACATGCCATATCTCTTTTCAACAGTATTGAACCCCATCTCAATGTAAATGATAGAGGAGAAATCATTACAGATGAAAATAAAGTGATTGATGCTTCACGTTATGAAGACTTGATTCAGTATGCGACACGTAGAAAGCGCCGTCAGGGCTATGTTCCACCTGGTTGGTCATACTTTCTTAAACTATTGAAAAAGCATAATGTGCCAAAATTTGCTTTAAATAATGAGACATTGAAAGAACTTGATTCAACAGTGGCTACTACTCCAATGCTTCAGGCGATGAAAATGCCAACAAATTGGTTTAAGGCGTCACCTGCTACATCCCCTCCCACACTCACTAAGCAAACAAGAGGAAGAACTCGACGTAGATCTACATCGCCACTAAAACTGGTAAAAGGAAAACGTAAAACAGCTCCTCCCAGGAAATACATGTTCTCAGACTATTAATATGAAGCAGATGTGTTGCTTGCCATGTAATGAGCCGCCAGAGGTGAATGTCGTTGTCACTTGCACTTGCTGCGCCAGCTCTCATAATGAAACCCCTAAGCAATGTGAACACGATCGCAAAACCGCTAAAGCTAAATGCTGCAGTTGTTGTAAATGTAGAAAGGCAAGAAAACAAAAAGATGAGAAGGAGGAAAAAGAGTCATTCGTCATCAACTGAACGTTTGAAGTCAATCTATTATGATGTAAAACATCCGGCAGGATTTGCATCTATCAAGAAATTATCAAAAGCGAGCGGTCTTCCACAATCACAAGTGAAACGATGGTTAAAGGGTCA
>CAJQUW010015231.1:0-16494 GCA_907163375.1 Prostheceraeus crozeri | reverse complement strand
AGTAATGGGCAAAAGACCGTTCCAGGACACCTAAAATTCAAAAAAATAGTATCTTTAAAACCGACATAAATTCATGAATTTGAACCCTTTTTCAGGTTTTTAAGACCTAAATACATGAATTTGGTCCATTCAAAAAGTACCATTTTTCAAAAATGGTACTTTTTAAAAACGACATAAATTCATGAATTTGAACCCTTTTTCAGGTTATGAAGACCTAAATTCACAAATTTGGGCGTTTTTAAAAATACCCAATTTTTCAAATTTTTCAAAATCTCAAAATTTGAGAATTACAATTTTCACCCTCGCTTAAATCATGACCGTTCCAGGACACCGAAAAAATCATAAAAGTTGAGAATCTGAAATTTGAGAATTACAATTTTCACCCCCGCCAAAATCATGACCGTTCTAGGACACCGAAAATTAGTATTTTTAAAAACGTCTTTTAAATCCATTTTTCAGGTTTTTAAAATATATCATGTGACTAAAAATATTTCTTTAAAAATGGAAGAAACAAAAGTGGAAGGAACTTCAGAAATGGAAGGAACCTCAAGAATATATCCTTCGTTATCATATGAACGTAGTTCTACTTTAATGGACATTGAAAAGATTAACATTGAAAAAATGAATAAAGAAAAACACAAAGATAGAGTTAGGTATATCAAAGATAAGGAAACTCAATTATTATCAAGATTAGAGCATTATAAAAAATTAAGAAAGAGATGGACTAAAGTTAAGAATGTAACACAAGGAATTGGCATATTCTTAACAATAAGTTTAGGTGCTTTGACAATTGTTATATCTTCAGGTGTTTTAGTAATTCCAGTAGTTGCTACAGCTTTAACAGGTACGGGTGGTTTTGCAACTTCACTTGTTACAATGTTAGATAAATCTTTAATAACTAAGAAACGAAAATCATTAAAAACTAAGCATTTACATATTAAAGAAGTCTATGATAAACTACATTACTACTTTCAAAGAGTATGTGATGATAATGTTATTACGTTAGATGAGATTGAAAAATTTGATCAAATAGCTAATGAAGTAAATCAAATATCATTTCAATCACAGACAGAAAAAGTTGATGATAAAAATAAAAAGGATGGCAAAATTTCTAGTGATGCTAAAATTTCTAATGAAGAAAATGACAAATTTTTTTTAGAAGAGCTAAAAACTTTAAGCGAAAATTTAAGCAAAACTTTATTAAACAAAACTTTATTAAACAAAACTTAAAACGAGAAAACTTTAACCGAGAAAACTTTAAACGAAAAGATGTCAAACAACAAAGCAATAAAAAAATAATTTGTTCAGTAAAATGTTTTTGCTGTATTCCAATGTTACCACAAAATTCAAATATTATATTTTAAAAATGGATAAAATTAGAGCTGATAATTTTAAAAGAATAAAACAATTAGAAGAGTTAATAAAACAAAGAAATATTATGAAAGAAAATCATCTTCAACATAGAATGATAAAAGCTGGTATTCAATCTGATATGTTTGAAAAAATGCAGCAAACCGAGCAAGTAAAAACTGATTTTGAGAAAACTATGAAACCATTTAAAACTCTTGAAAAAGAAAGTACAAATAATGATAAACAAATTGATATAACAGATCCAGAGCACAAAACTATATTAGATGACTATGGATTACTAGAATCAAACATTAATAAGAAATTACCAAAATCTATGCAATTTGAACATTCTATCTCATTTATAGATGGAAAAACAATACCTAGATTTTATCTCGGACAAAAAGAAATATTTCCACAACCTTTTCGAGGTATAATTTTTTCACCAGATAAATCTCCTTTTAATTTAGATAGAAATTTTGTTAATCTTTTAAGAGGAGCAGATTTAAATAATTATGCTGTAGAAGATCTCATAAAATATAAAGCTATGTTAGACAGAGTTGGTGCAGTAAAATCTCTTAGACGTTATAAACAATTAGAAAATTTATTATCAACGGGAGTTAAAGTAGGGAAAGGTTTATCTGAAAAACAGAAAACTGAAACAACTGTATTTTTACCAGATGATCCACAAGAATTACTAAATAGATTAAATATTTTAATATCTGCAATAAAAGAAGGACATAATTCTAGTTTCAATGAAATTCATGCTATATTGAAAAGACTGTTAGAAAAGAAGATTCTAAATGAAGAGGATTATAAAAGTATAACCGGACATCTCTGATGTCCTCCAGGGCTTCGCCCGTAGCTGAAATATGTTGTTGTTTTTAATTTTTTATAAAAAAAATATTTCATAAAAAAATATTTATTTAATTTTTTTAGTTTAAAAATGTGTTCAGCAGATTTAGACAAAATTAATAATCATTTAGAAAATTTGATAGAGATTTTGGGTTCATCAAAATTTAGTACGACGTTAAAAATTATAACAACTACTTCATCACACACTTGTAATTTAGAACCCATTCTACATTTGGAACAAAATAAAAATTATCAAATTGCATTGACTAGTTTCTCTACATTTAACACTATTCAAAACGTTATCAAAGATGTGAATGATCAATTTAGATATTCTACTGATAAAGGCAAAACATGGAAAATACTAACTTTTCTTCCTGGTTCTTACGAAGTTGAAACAATATCAAATGAAATTAAGAGACATTTAGGTATATCATTTAAAGATAAGAAACAATTACATTTTGCAGTTGAACCGGCAGTTAATAAATTTTCTCTTACTTTAGACGAAAATCATCAAGTTGATTTTAATCATGATAGATCATTGTCAAAGCTATTAGGATTTAATAAACAAACCTATAGTCAAGGTTATCATTTAGGTGAGAAGATTCCAAAAATAACTGAAATAAATTCAATTGTTGTACATTGTGACATTATTGAAGGAGGATATATAAATGGTAAATTATCAAATTTAATATTCAGTTTTCCAGCTTTTACTGTACCCATTGGTTATAGATTAAATGTAATTCCACAAACATTAATATATTTTCCTATTACAAGAAAAACTATTAACAACATTGGCATTAGAATCACTGATGAGAAAGGACAAGAAATAAATTTTGGAGGTGAAGAGATTATGATAGATCTTTTGGTTCGGGAGGTATAAACTCCCACGCGAAGCTAGAGAAGTTTAATTTTCTTCTTCTTCTTTAAAAACAAAAATAAAATAAAAATAAATTTTTTTATTAAAAAATGAGTGAACTACCTCCATTAAATAAAAAAAAACTTAAATTTAATCATCATCCAAATTTATCTAATAAAGTTTTGTCAGTTGTTTCTGGAAGATCAGGTTGCGGAAAAACGTATCTATTATTTAAAATTTTAACGACTCCAAATTTTTTGGATTATAACAATCTTATAATTTATACAACAACGGCAGAACAACCCGTCTATCAATTTTTAAAATATGGATTTGAAAATAATCTTAAAAAAACAGCAATTGCTTCATTATTCAAAGAATATGAAAAATCTGAAGATGAAGAAGAAATAAGTTCGTGGTGTGAAGAAGCAGCAAAAAATAATCAGTTAGTAGAATCTAATAAAAATAACCATACAAAGATACAATTAATAGATGATAGTGGTAATATGCAATATCCTAGTAAACTAGATAAAACAATGAAACATTGTGTAATTTTTGATGATTGCGTTAATGATAGAAATCAGTCAGTTCAGAGAAATTATTTCACAAGAGGTAGACATAATAACTGTAGTGTATTTTATTTAACACAAAGTATGTATTCATTAGACGGAAGTGTTATTAGAAAGAATGCAAATATATTTATACTATTTGAAATAAATGCAAGAAACTTAAGTGATTTGTTAAGAGATTTATGCGTAAGAAATAAAGATGAATTTAAACAATCGTGTAATAATGCTTGGTCAAAAGATTATGGATTTATCACAATTAATATTGATAAAAAAATTCATGAAAGAGTTATCGAAAATATTTTCGCGGAGTGATAAAAATATACAAATATAGTGTTACAATATTTCTTTTTATTTTATATATATATCAAATTTGTCTATCTTAGAAATTAGAAAATTAAAAAGGTTCAGTAGTTATTCCATCAGGTAAAATTTTTCTTTTATCATCAAATGGATCTAATGCTAATTTATGTTCTTCTTTTAAATACATTTTATGTTTCTTTGAATTAAGTCTATAATTACATGCTGTTTTTATTTCATTATTAAATAATGCATTTTTATAATCTTGAAATGTTATTTGATTAGCCACTGATGCCTTTGAAATTCCTTTTAATGTTTTATGTGTTTTAATATTATTAGTTGTATCATAACAGTAACATTTAGATTTTAAAAATATAGCTTCTGTTATGAAATCTTCATTTCCTTCTAATTCATCTTTTACTTTACATAAATCAGAAGGATGAATGATATCTTTTATTTTATTAATTTCTTCATCAAGTGTAGAATTATACGGTATTGTTAATTCTAAGAAAACAGAATCGGTATCTGTAAAGTGTAATTTATAGTTTTTGCCATAAGCAGGTGCTAAATAATCATATATAAATCTATACATAAATAGTTTAGCTAATTCTAATATAGTGAAACCAATGAAATTAAACTTATCATGTTTTACGCTGATTCGACGTAAATGTACAGCACATAGTTCATCACTAAATCTAGTAGTTCTTTTATATGTAGGTTTCCTTGTTAAATTTTGAAACCTATCTTTATCATAAACTATTTCAATATTTTGTCTATTACGCACATTTTCTAAAGTCTTACCATAAAATGCATTATTCATTAATTTGAAGAAAACGTTTCCAAAATCATCTTTATTTCTTTTAGCTATTTTACGTTTTTCAATATTGAACTCTATATAATCTTTTAACCATTTAGATTTTCTATACACTAGTTTCCGGTGAATTTTTGTGAGAATCATTCCATGATCTAAATACCAATCTAGCATTCTTCCTTCAACAACATACTTTCCTTTATTGCTTTGTGTTAACATAAGTTTTTTTGTTGGCCTATATTTCTTAGGAATTAAAGATTTTTGATAATCTGAAAAATCTTTTATAATGGGAATTTTGTTTTCGGGACAGAAAGGATAATATTTTGTTGCTTCTTTTATATAATCAGGGTATACTAAATCAACTTCATATATATAACCAAAATTACGATTTCCATCATATGTTTTTTGATAATCTAGAACGGGCGAAGCCCTAGTAGACATCTCTGATGTCGTACGAATATTACACCATGTCATTTCACCTGTTGGTAATTCTTGTATCATGCAAGAAGAATATAAGCTATTAAAATCATAATATAATAAATAGTTTTCTCTCATGAATTCATCAATTGCATTTTCACGATCTACTCCTTCTCGTTTCGTTCGAAAAATTTCTAATATTTTTTCTTTTTCTTCTGGAGATAAAGGTTTCATTATTCCATATTCTTGTGGATTTACTTTCTTATTATAACATTTAACATATCTATTACCTAAAACTGATGAAACTCCACCTCTAATTCCAGATTCAAAAAATAATAATTTATCATATGTATTTTCTTTATAATGTTTAAGTTTAACATTTGTATGTTTTAATCCTGCCAACCATGTTAAACCTGGTGTAGAATAACAATAACATGGATCTATTCCGCAATATTCTAAACACATATCACGAAAGTTTTCAAAAAGATCAGCTAGTATTAATACATCTATCTGTAGATATTTCATTGTATAATCATACATTGTTTTACAATTTAACTCTCTCCAATTCTTTTCAGCTTCTGCATAGTCTTCGTCAGATAATTTTGATTGTTTTAATGTTGATTTAAATTTATTTATTGGAGCAAGTTGTTTTTCTTCCATAATTTTATTCACAGAATTAAAATCAGTCTTCGACTGTGAACCACAGGTTTTATCTCCAGTTATATCAGTCTTCGACTGTGAGCCACAGGTTAAATATTCATACGGAAATATGCCTTTTAAAGGTTTTAAATTATATTTATTTAATATTTTACATTGTTCAGATTTCAAAGTTTTTCCCATAACATCTAATGAATAAGGAGTAAAAAATCTAAATGCATCTAAAATTCTAATACAACCTAATTGCATTGAAAAATATTCTTCCTCTGTTTTACATAGTACATTTATTTGTTGTTGTTGTAATTTTTCAGATGAAAATAAATCTTTCATTACTAGATGGAAATCATATTTAGAACCATTATAGAAATATAGAGGAACAAAGTTATATTTAAATTTATTAGCATTAAGATTACAAGAATTATGTGCTGCACCTCTATATAATCCATTTAGATGATCATGATCTTTTACCTTGACGGCAGAGCCGTCGCTTCGCCTATCAAGATATCTACCTTTGCCATTTTTATAATTTTTTGTAAATTCTCTTCCACAGTAATAACATTTTGTTTCATTAATAAAATTTAATTTTTCTTTTTCTGTTAATGGCATCATCGGTATATTTGTTTCAAGCAATTGTGAAAAACGTCCTTGTAATTCTTCTACTTTCTTTGTAAACATTTCTGAACTGTCTTCACCATAGTATTGTAAATATTCTGATTTAAATAATTCAGGATAATTTGAATGAATGTACATTCCCCAACATAATGGTTTTTGTTCAAATAAATATTTTTCTTTACTTTGTTCAGCTGAACTTTTTCCAGGTGCACTTTTTTCAGAATTATAATTTTCAGAATCGGGTGAAGCCCTGGAACTTTCCGTTCGATTTTGCGTCATATTAACATTATATGCTTCAAAATCACAATAAATAGTAAAGGGTACTTTATTTTTAAAATACCATTTATTATATTCTAAATAATCATCTTTAGGAAAAGTATTTTGAACTGCTTCGTTTTGTTGACAATTCTCCAAATGTCTATTCATTTCTTCTAAAGTTCTAAAACTTGTCATACATTGAAGACAAGGAAAATTTTTATTATCTGAAGGTTTTGTAAATATAGAAACATCTTTACACAATATAAAATGACCCTGATAATATAATATATTCGCTTGTGCTGGTTGTTTTGACTGTTCTAGTTTTTCAAATTTATCTTGATATATTTCATGTGTTTCATTAATTACTTTTGCAAGATTAAATGTATTTCGATGAAAATTTTGATTTAATATTTGTAGCTGATAACTATATTCTTTATCATATTGTTCTTTATATTGTTGTAGACATTTTTTTAAAGATTCATTTATTTTTTGATTGGTTTCATTTTCTTCATTATTTAATTCTTTATTGTCTTCATTTAATTTTTGAATTGTTTCTATCTTATTTTGATATTTATGGTGATATTCTTGCAGTAACATTTTTGTTTGTTGTTGATAATCTGTTTTACATTTTTGTAAACTTTTATTTAAATTTTCTAATTTTTGTTGATATTCTGAAGATAAAGATGAATATTTGTAATTATAATCATCAGTACGTCCTTTATAATTATTATGATTAATCATTATTGGTGATAATGTTTTAACAAGTTCAAATTTTTCAGTACATATTATATTTCCTTGGTAAAAAATATTATGATGCATGTAATTTCCTCTATCATTATATACTATTTCTGATTGACATAAATTTTTATTATTCAAATAAAATTTTTTTGAATCTGAGTAAAGTGGAATAATTTTACCAATAGAAACATAATTCACATTTAATTCAAAAACATTTACTTCAATTAAATTTTTATTCTTTTTATGAAACTTTATTAATCTATTATAATCATATGGAAATTCATCTAAGCCATCAGAAAGATCAAATTCATTTATGTATTCTTCTTTATTATAATGACTTAGTCTTTCTTTATGATATTCTGCAGGATGTAAATGTGCTATAATACTCCACAGAAAACAATAATCATCTTCATTTTTTATGTTGATTAATTGTGGTGAACTGAAAGGTAAAGGAACATAACTACCACCAGTATTATTTTTATATTTATCAATTACTATTTTCTTAGATAGTATTTTAACAAATCTCCAACCAGATTCACGTAACTGGGCTTCAATTATACAATTTTCTAATTTAAGTATCATCGATTCAAATATGGGTTGTATATCATTTACATTATGAATTTCTTGTGAATTTGTAAAATGTCCTTGTATTATTTCTTCAGGAATTCCATCAGGTCCATTTTTTGTATAAAGTACTTCTACATTCATATAACATTTGAAAGATTTCTTAAATATATTATAAAAGTTGGTTAGAATATCAGAAAAAGTTTTATCGGTTTCATTATATTCAACGGGCGAAGCCTGAAAGACATCTTTGATGTCCCGCGAACAGTCTGATTAAATAAATATTTTATATTTGCTAAGGCTTCATCGGTTCGTTCAGCTTCATCAAATTCATCAGTATCGCTAAATAAATATCTTCCATCTGGTACGGGCGAAGCCCTAGAACCTTCGGTTTGTATGGTCTCATCTTCACTATTAAAAACTTTTTTATATTCCGAATGTGAATAATCATCAAACATTTTTTTAACTTTTATATCAGTAGGCAATGTTTCTAGATAGTTTTTATAACTATTTAATTTTAATATATTTCCTTCATCAACTCGTTCTACATTTTGTAAATGCAATTTACTATTTAAATGAGATTGATAACTTCTTTTTGTTTGCAACTTTTTTTTACATAAGACAATAAAACTTGGTATTTTCCATTTTTTTTATTTTTTTAGAGAAAATTTAAGAAAAAAATTTGTGTTTTAATTTTATATATAAACATTCTAATATCAAGGACTTGAGTGTTATTTTATATTATTATATATTTCACATTCTTAAGTTATTTTATTTTCTTTATCACATTAAGTTTTATCATATTAAGTTTTATCTTATTAAGTTTCATCATATAACGTTTTATCAAAAGATAATTTAAATTTATTTTCACTAACTATTGATTCTTCATCATCATCATAAATTGTTTCTTCATCATCATCATAAATTGTTTCTTCATCATCATAAATTACACTTTTTGGTATAGGATGCCCTTCCATGATAGGATACCATTCTCTTATTGGAATATCTAACTCTAAATTACATTTTTTATCTGATAATAATATAATAGAGAAAAATATTGGTCTTTGATCTCTTTTGGAAAATTTAATAACACCACCATAATCTGAATCACTTTTAGTTTTTATTAAAGATGATAAAATTTTAAATTGATTAGATGTAAATCCTAATTTAAATTTTGTAGACCCGACACATAGTTGTCTAACAGTATCTTCAACTATACCATCATTATTATTTTCAATTGTAAGAAAATGAAATTTAGATAAATTTTTATAATTACTAATATTTTTATAATCTTTTTTACCATTTACACCTTTTTCAGATGTTACAGAATCATCATTATTATCATAAGATTCTTTAAGATCGGGCAAAGCCCTAGAACCTTCAGTTCGTTTATTATGATTATGGTCATTGTTAATAGTATAAGGTGTAGTCCACATATAAATTTTCTCTTGTTGAGCTAAACCATTTATATAAGATTTTAATAAATTAATATTTAAGTTGGAATATAATCCTATGTACGTATCATCATCATATCTTTGCGGCATTTCTAATGTTTCTTGTTTATAAATTGTGTCTCTATAATAAACTTGACATAATAATTCTTCATTATGTTTTTTACTCTATATGTGAATGTTATATTGATTTTGATCGTCAACAAATAATCTAATTTTTTCTTTCGAAAAAGATTTTAATTTTTTAACTAATTCTTTAATATTGATATAATTAATAATTTTAGTTTCTATCCAATCAGTATTACTAATTGGTAACACTGCTCTAATAAATCCATAAACATTATTATGACCTATTATAACCATATTTTCTTTATTTAATTCAACATAAGCTACATCATTATATTTACTTACAATCTCCATAAATTTAATAAATGGATCCCCCGGAAATAAACAATAATTAGTTTCTATAGAAGGTAAACCTTTAGTCTGTTCTCTAAATATTTCGGCTTGTAATTGAAATAAAATATTAACATCTATACATGGATTATTATTATTATTATTATCAAAACATTTATTTTCAAATCCCGTTGATCTCGTCGAATAAGAAGAACAGGATGATGCGGACGAATATAATTTTTTTAAATTTGGATTTTCCATTTTTTTATTTTTATTAGAAAAAATTTTATTTTTTTATTTTTATTAGAAAAAAATTTTTTTTTAATTTTTATTAGAAAAAATTTTACTTTTTTATTTTTATTAGAAAAAATTTTACTTTTTTATTGTTTTAAAAATGATGTTACCAAATGTTGGTGGAGGTGCATATATCCCGAATAATCGTGAATTAGAAATAGAGATAGAAAATTATATCATGAAAACTGGAGACGTTTTATCTGGTCCATTGCATCTTTCTATTCTTCCACAAATACAGAGTTAACAAATAAACAATATGTTGATACGCAAATCAATGACTTAAAAGAAAAATATATAAACGATGTTTTGGTTCCACTGATGAATGAATTAAAGTTGCTTAAACTTAATGATAAATCATTAAACGAAAAATTATTAAAACTTGATAAAAAGGATAGAGAGCTAGAAGCAGATATAGCAAAACTTTTTAAAAAGATTTCAGAACAATCAAAAATTTTAATATTACTTTCTTTAAATTTAAAATCTGCAGTCATTAAAAATAAACATCAGATAAAAATGTTAAAAGAACAATTAGAAGATGAAATAGAAAAACTACCTGAAAGAATTAAAGAAAATTTAAAACAGTTACAAACTACATTCCAAAAAAGTGTTGATGAATTGAGTTCTAAAATTACTCAACAAATGAAAAAGATGAATAGAATAATAAATGAAGTAAACTCACTTAATGAAAAAGTTGATAAAATGAAAACTCTTAAAATCAATTTAGAAAATGAATTAAAGAAAAATTTACAAGAAAACTCTAAAGAAAATAAAGAACAGTTAGATGCTGTTAAAAGACAATTAGATGTTCTTAAAATTAAGTTAAATGCTCTTAAAACGGCGTTGAAGATGAATCAGGAGAAAATGCAAGTTAATAGAAAAGAAATTAAAGTACATCACACGCTGCTTGACGCAATAGATAAAGTTCAACAGTCGATTAATAAAGTTATCTCGAAGTTGTTGTCCATTCACAAACGTAAATCTTGATCGACGAAGTCTTGGGTTTCTAACCTATCGGAGCGAAGCTCCTCGAGGCTTTAGCCGATCGGACCAAAGGTCCTGTGGTTACTAACCAATCGTAAATATTTTTCCCAAGTCAAATTTAATCCTAAAAAATGCCTATAATTTATAAACACAATCTTAAACAATTTGCTTCAAATCAAAGAATTGCTCATGAACCACGTATGACTCCTGTTCATCATTATAACAGTGTAGAAACAATTCAAAAAGAAGGAGATGGCATCTTTTCTGGTATTGGTAGTATCGTTAACTTAATTAAAAATAATAAAGATTTGATTACATCTGCTGCAAAAGGAGCAGCTGCTATAGGTAGTACAGCTAGTGCAATATCAAATGCTGTTAAATCACAAAACGAATTAAAACAACTAGAAGCTATTCGTAAACTCAAGAATGATTCTGAAGAACTAAAAAAATTAAAAAAACTTTCAGATGAAACAAAAAACAAAATTGCTAACATAGCTGTAGAGGGTGAAACCTTGAGGAGCGGAGCTCCGTCTAATAGTAAACATAATGAAAAAACAATTGAAGAAATAAGAGGTAATGGCGTGAGCAGCGGAGCTGGTCTAGCAAAATTCTAAAATTATATTTTAGTAAAAATTTTTTTCTATCTGTGAGAAAAACAAAAAGTCAAATTATTTTTTATAAAAATGTCTTCGCTTATCGAAAATAAATTTAGATTAGACGATCCTCCGTTCGTCAGTTACAATCAAAAAAACAATGACTATATAAGAATTGCTATGAATCCCGGATCTTCCAGTAGAGTAAACACTGGAGGTGATTTAATTTTTGAAGTTGATAATCAGCAGAGCTATTAATATTTACCTGTTTCATTTTTACACTGTGAATATTCTTTATATAGTGATGCTAATTTTACAACACCATTACCAGATACCGATAATATTACACTAGAAAATAATTTTTTTCCAAGATTATTTACACAAATGCGTTTAGATGTTGCAACTCAAAATATAGAAACAATAAGTGATTCTCCAGGTGTAATTGATACAATGCTTAGATTTGTAACAATTGGTGAAAATAATAAAAAGCATGAAATCGAAGGTTGGTTTCCTGATACTAATGATGGTATAATTGTTGATGATTTAACTCACGCTGGAACAGATGCCGCAGGAATTGCGAAAGATGTAGAAAATATTGCAAAACATTTAAATAAAACAAACAATACTGCATATAAAGAAAGACGTGAATTTAACAAGAAAAGTAAGCAAACAGTAAATTGGTCATTGTCTCCATTATTCGGTTATTTAGATTATGACAAAATATCATATCAATTTAAATTTAAATTAATAATTCATCGTACGGCAAATAATGAATTAATCTTTTTTGGCAAAACTGGAAAAAAAGCATATTTAAAAATTGATAGACTTGAATGGTGGATTAAGCATATTACTCCTAGTTTAGAGATTGAAACAGCTATTGCAAAAAGATTAAATACTAACAAACCAATTCCAGTAAATTTTCTAAAGCGTACTGCTAGTTCAGTAACTTTTTCCGAACAAAGATTTAACTGGCATTTTACTAGAACTGCGAATACTCCAAGATATTTATTACTAACATTTCAAAGAAATAATTCTCCAAGTTTTGATAAGAACAATAATCTCTTCCATATTAATACAATTCGAAGTTTACAAGTTTCATTAAATCAAACCCGTTATCCAATTGATCCATTAAGATTCGATGATACCAATAATCAATTTATGGCAGGATATGATTCTTATCGAAATCTTTGTGGAGAATTTGGAGTTGAACCACAATTAACTCCTGGAGATTGGAGACATTTATATCCTGTTTTCTGTTTCAATTTAAGTGCACAATCAGAAGATATTGTTAAAAATGGTTGTGATGTAACAATTAATATTGAAAAGAAAGATTCCACAACTTCATTGATGGCTTATGGTTTATTGCTAGAAGATACAAAATATTCTATTGAAGTTCTTAATGGGAAGATGGCTAGGATCGGCTAAAGCCAGAGGAGCTTCGCTCCGATCGGTTAGTAACCTGAGGACCTTTGGTCCGATAGGCTAAAGCCCAAGACTTCGTCGTTTAATTAATTTAATTTTTTTGATAACTTTAAAATTTTGATATCTTAAAATTTTTTCATAACTAGAATAGATTAAATATTCTTAACTTAAAATTTTTTTATTAAAAATGTCGCAAGCGAAAAGTAATATTAATAATAAAACTGTTGAATTAAAATTACGTAATATTGTTCACAAAAATACCCCTAAAACTATTACGATTAATAAAAAAAAGTATTACATAAGTAAACCAATGATAGAGAGTATTCAATTTCAAGAAGAAAAGAATGGCGGGATTCTCCCATTAATTCCACTAATAATAGGAGGCATAGCAGCTGCAGGAAGTGTTGCAGGCGGGACAGCTGGTATTGTCCAAGCAGTAAATAAAAATAAATCAGAGAAGGCAGCATTAGAAGAACAAAAACGTCATAATAGAGAGTTAGAGAAAGTTGCTAGGGGCGAAGGAGTAGTAGATAATTTTATTAGTAAATTAAAATTAGTTGATGAAGGAAAACGAGTTCTTAAAAATATTCTCCACAATGTTGATGATTTAATTGAAATTAAAGAAACTAAAGATGGTTCTGGAATATATCTAAGTCCTAGTATGATTCGGTAATAACCTCAGGACCTTTGGTCCATAAGGTAAAACATTTATTTTATTTTATCTTTTAAAACTTTTTTATCTTTAAAAATGAATTCTACAAATTCCGAAAATTTAATTAAATTAAAAATTGCTAATTTAGATTTATTAAATTATCTATTAAACAAAAATAAAACTCAAATTGTCAGCATATTGGAGGTGACATACAAAAAGCATTAGAAAACTTTCCTGGATTCATTTGGAGTAAATATTCGAAAGAAAAACATCTTCCTGGTCATTCATATACCGGTCCAGGAACTCGATTAGATATAAGACTAGATGAGAATAATAATCCGAAACCAGGTGAAGAACCGATAAATAGAGTAGATGCCGCAGCTTACAGGCATGATTTAGCTTATCGAAATCATGATCTAAGTTCTCGACATGCAGCTGATAAGAAGATGATTCAAGAATTAGATAGTATTCAAAATCCTTCCTTTAGAGAAAGAATTGAAAGAATGTTTGTTAAGAAAGCTTTACAAGCTAAAATATTATTCGGTCAGGGTATTGATCCGTCAGCAAATGAAACGACAGCTAAGCTGTCTGAGAGCAACGCTCGAACTAATAACTCTGAGAGCAACGCTCGAACCTACGCGTCTGAAATCCACAAGGAATATAGAAGACCTAAATATTTATTGAAAGTAAAAGTATTTAATAAAGATGATATTTGGAGTGCTGATCTTATTCATATGCCGAATGAAAAAGATTATAAATACGCATTGACCGTTATAGATTTATATACACGATACGCTTGGGTAAAACCTTTAAAAAATAAAAGTGGTCTATCAGTTAAATATGCGTTTGAAGAAATCTTTAAAGAAAGTAATAGAAAGCCAAAAAAATTGTTTGTTGATAAAGGGTCGGAATTTTATAACCGAAACGTTCAGCCACTATTTGAAACAGACGAAAGTCATCGCCAAGGCTCAGTTTATTCAACTGAAAATGCAGGGAAGGCCGTAGTGATAGAAAGATTCAATCGGTCGTTAAAAAATAAATTATTCAAGAAATTTACTGAGCAAAGAAATCAGAAATGGTTGAAGATATTACCAGGAGTTGTAGAAGAGTACAAGAATAAAGTTCATTCTGGTATTGAAGAAACTCCAAAGAATGCTTCTGACGACCCTGATTTGATACGAAAGAAAATATTCGAGAATAATAATTTGAATGAGAGTAATCCGAATTTGCAGAAACTTAAGCCGAAATTTAAAATTGGAGATAGAGTTAGAATATTTAAATATAAGAATAAATTTGAAAAAGGCTTTGTTGGTTATTGGACTAAAGAAATATTTGAAGTTTGTAAAATAAATAAAACTTATCCGATTACTTATGAAATTAAAGATTTAGATAATGAGGATATCAGAGGCCGTTTTTATCAAAATGAATTACAGAAAACAGAGCTTTAACCTCTAGGTGGCGCTTTAGCTAGCTTCGCTTGAGTTATAGATTGTTTAACTCTAACATAATATCTAGAAATGGTACTCCTTTTTGTAATTTGTACAAAACGTATAAACATAATTGTCCACAATAGGTAGTGCCTGGTGTTTGAATTTGAAACGTATTGTATGTTCCCGATCCAAGTAATTCTTTTACTTCATTTGTAGGGGGCAAACCGTATGAATCAAAATAATAGTTCTGCTGATGATTTTTAACGCCTGCTGACCAATGTACACCTTTTTCATTTGACGTATGAAGATTTGTTATGAAATTTACAGTTATTGATGGAACAATCCAAGATCGTCGGTGCGGGAGGCAGCCAATTAGCTTGACATGCCACGCGAGACTGTTCGACGTACTCTGAAGCGAACAATTGGCATGAAATCATTTCACATTTCCCGTGTTCATGAACTGTTGCCAGACGAAAATGAACCAAGGCTTCAGTTTTGTGAAGAAATTAGCCGGCTATGTGATGATCCCAGCTTCATCCACAAGCTATGTTTTTCTGACGAGGCCATCTTTCATCTGAATGGCAAAATTAACAGTCACAACTGTGTGATTTGGGACTATGAGAATCCACATTTATGTGACGAGATTCCTCTAAAGTCGGAAGGCTTGGTGGTCTGGGCGGCCATGTTTTGCGATCGGATCATCGGACCTTACTTCTTTGAAACAACGGTGACGAAAGACTCCTATCTCGAGATGCTGAGGGATTATTTCTAAGAGACTACGAAGATTTTCCACGACAGTCTTCCAAAAAGATGGCGCTCCTCCTCATTGGGGTCTGAATGTGAGAGAATTTCTCAACATCCAATTCCCTAATCGATGGATTGGCAGGAACGGTCCCATCCACTGGCCAGCTAGGAGACCAGATTTGACGCCTCTTGATTATTTTTTGTGGGGTCATATCAAGGAGATGGTGTACAGGAATAGGCCAACAGACAACGAAGAACTGCGAGTGAAGATTGCAGAAGCAGTCCAGTCCGTGACGAAAGTCATGATCAACAAGACTTAAAAACATTCAAAAAAGAGTCATTCTTTGTAATGAAGTTAACGGAGCTCACTTCCAGCATATATTGTAAAAATGCAAGTCTCTTTGGAAATTCTGGTTCTTCCTCTACAGTATAAACGAAAAATTGAGTTTGTAGTGCAAATACTTACAGAGAAATCTCAATTTGAAACCCGATTAAGACTTTTGAGTCATCCTGTATATATATATATATATATATATATATATATATATATATA
>CAJQUW010015230.1:0-25340 GCA_907163375.1 Prostheceraeus crozeri | reverse complement strand
TGCGGTCGTTGCTTGAAGCAACTTGAACCTCTATCAGGATGATCCAAACTATATACGGGCGGGGCAGCATTTGGCACCATAGAGGCGGGGTGGGGTGGGGGGGGGGAGGGAAATTAGGCGCGGTCCTGGGGGGAGGGGTTTTTTTTTTCCACCCCCCCCAAAACAAACCCACATTATTCAACTTTTTCACTATCTACGCCCTTTAGACGCAAGTATAAACAAAGTAAATTTCCTAGTTAATCTAGTAGTAGTTACTGCACTTTGTAAAGTCAGTTTCTTCGCGTCAACTGAGGCTTAAGGCGCTCTAGATTTGATAGACTTTATTGTGGAAAATGTTTGACTCAGCAAGGACAAATACTTCCAATACAGTGACGTGAAAGCGTAATAATAATAATAATATGGCTTTATTACACTTCAAAACAAGATTCGGAAGTGGCATGTACAACAATTACAGAAGATAAAACATGAAAAGAAAGTTAAGCAAAATCTAATGAAAGACGACTGAAACCGCTTGGTTTTGGCCATCACTTTCCTCGTGAAATGGAATCCTTTGCGAGTAGTAGAAGAACCTAGTTGATGATTTGTCAAATATCACATCCAAGGGATGCTGAGGGCCACATCGCTTTACTTGATAGCGTCTTGCCATATTCAAGTCACAAAAATCGGAAAACACGTTTTTCAAATTGGGTTAACTGCCGGAAAACAAAGTTTTTTTGTTAACGCTTACACCATGCAGGAAAGCTGTAGATGGCTACCGATCGTTTGAGTGTTACAGTATACCAGCCACATGATGCGCTGTGGAGCGTTAATCGTTTAAGAGTTAGAGCATGTACAGTCTTTTCCTGGCACGGCTCAAGACATTCTCAAGTGTTGGTGCCACGTTAGTCTGATCATCAAATGTAATACCCAAGATTTTTGCCGTCTTTACTGCTTCAATTTCACAATTAGATGCTGTTAAACTTCCAATGGAGCCAAAACAATGGACCGTTTCGTTTGTATGTTCTTCAGCACTTTCGTCTTATTGTTGTTAAGTTTGAATCCATGAAGGACGTTCAGACCAATAAGTTAGATGGTCAAGTTCAGAACTAAGATCTTAGAAGATCTTCGCTGGCATGCCGTTCGTCATCCGCGAATTTTAGGAGAGTGCTATTTGGTTGTTGAGCATGATAATCGTTAACAGCTATGGCGAACAGAAGAGTTTGGTAAGACACCTCCCTGGGGCACTCCACAATAGCTGGGTACCAAGAAGAAAGTTGTCCATTTGTTTTCACACATTGTACTCTAGAATCAAAGTATGATTGAATCCATTTAATGAGTTCAATAGAGCGGCAAGTGAATACAACGAGTTTATGATGACGTTATGTGGTATTTTGTCGAACGCTTTCGTGAAATCCACCATAAGAAGTCTGATAGCACCAGGTGAATCCAAATGAGACAAGATACGATTGACCATATAGGTTAGTGCACAAACAGTACCCTGTCCATGTCTTGGTGTGAATGCAAATTGATCACTTGAAAGCTTTGGCAAGATGGAATGAAACCAGTTCTTCAGTATGATTTTCTCATGTATTTTGGCCAGAAACAGGCAAAATAGAGATGGTCGGTAATCAGTAAATTGTGGCTTTTTGCATTTCGGTGTAAGCACTACTTACGCCCGCTTGACAGCAGCGGGGAAAATGCCACTGTTGACACTCAATGTACAGATATGATGGATGATGGGGACCAGAGGATCACAGAAGTCTTTGTAGAGCCATGTAGGTAGGCCATCACGTCCAGGAAGAACTTTTCCGAATGGCTGAAAATCACTACCATGACATCCATGACATTCCAATTGCTTTCGCACATCATACATTTAGTCCTCGAGAACGTGGATGGGCTGTCAATTGAACGTGAAGCTTTTGCAGCAATGTATTTTGTGAATATTTTGAAAAATATCTTTTGGGTCGACCATTTATATTACGTTCAGATCACCAGCCTCTGTCAGGAATATTGCAAAATGCTCATAACAGAAGAAAATCAGCGAAGTTTGGAAGATGGATGGACCGGTTATCAGAGTTCGACTTCACAATTCAATACCAAAGCGGTGTCAATAATATAGTTCCTGACGCAATTTCTCGACTTTTGGATGGTTCAACTGAAACAGATAAGGAAGAACAATTGCAAAGACTCCGGAAAATAAATGAAGAGGGTTTTTCTGCCAAAATATTCAAAGATGCGACGTCGTCTGATCCGCTTCTGCAGCAAGTTTGTAAATTCATAACAAACGGTTGGCCAAATTCTCTCAAAGACAGCAGCCAAGATCTACAGCAATTATGTAAATTACGGCATGAATTGGCAATAGAAATGGTTATATTATTCGTGGCGAGAAAAACGGAATTCTTGTTCCTCAATCATTGCGCAGAGATCTCCTGAAAAAGGCTCATCAAGGACATCCATGAATAGTGAGGTTTAAGCGGAAATTGAGGGAGCTCTATTGGTGGCCAGGTTTGGACAAGGAGTCTGAACGATTCGTAAAACAATGTCTACCTTGCAATGATTCAGCGAAGTCAACGCCAAAACTTCAAATGCCCCACATGAGTCTGAGAGTGTCAGAGACAGCATGGGAAGAAGTATCTATGGATATCACGGTACCATTTTCAAATGCTCCAAGTCATATGAAACATATGGTGGTGATCATAGATAACTACTCTCGATTCCCTGAAATCTTATGTACAACGGATATTACGACAAGGAAGATCAAATCATGGCTCAGTCAAATTTTTGCAAGATATGGGAATCCTTCGAAAATAATTACAGACAACGGTCCCCAATTCAAGAGCGAAGAATTGAAGAATTTCCTCCAGGATAGAGACATTTTTCAAGAATTCACTCCTGTCTATACACCTCAACAGAATGCATTCGTGGAATCGTTCAATAGGTATCTCAAACATGGCGTTCAAACGTTCGAGAATAGTCATCTATCATGGGAAGAAAATCTGAATCAATTATTGGCTCAATTTCGCAGTACAGTCAAGAAGCTGATGAGAAGAGTCCGGCTGAGAAGTTCCTCGGTCGACAACATAGACTTCCTTTTCAGATTGTTCGTTTTCGCACGAGAAGAGGAGAATCGGGAGAGTCTGCGAATGGTCATGGTAAGACACTTTATCAAGTCGGAGATAAAGTGCGAGTGAGGCGACCTCACACTCCGAAAGGACGGAGGCCATGGAGCGAACCGCTGACAGTCATCTAAGTTCGGGGTCGATGGAATTACGAACTCTCGGACGGCAACCTGTGGAATGCCAGGAGAATGCGGCGGTACGTGGAAGAATCTCCTACCACCTATCATCCACCAGAATCTCCGGACTGGCCGAGACGATCGGATCGGAAGAATAAAGGAGTGCCCCGATTGAGGTATAATCCTGCTCAATATGTTTGAGTCGATCTGCTCAAATTTGAGGAGGGGATGATTGGTGTGTTGTCGCATTGTTACTTATGACAATGCGGCTATTGTTACCAAGTCCCGAACTGTCAGTGACCGGCTCGGCTTGACTATCGTTCATGTGCGACTTAATGCGCATGCATGACATTGCACTTTCATAAACGCGCTGTGCCTGTTTCAATAATACGACACGTATATTCGGACTGGCTGTTTTCAATTCAAACTAACCCTTGGGAATAAATACTCAACATATTAGATATATTTCCAGCGTTTCTGGTATTGTCGGGACCGCATCAGAGAGCAAAATCTTTACCGCTGGAAGAAGCTCCGGATGGTTCCATAAAACTAGCTACCCCGACAATTGGAAGCAGTGGTCTATACATAAGCCCCGTGGCCTTCTTGTCATGATTTACTGTATGGCTTCGAACTCATGACTTAGCTTAGTCACTGACTTTCATTCGAAATTCCAACGAAAACTCTGATGCACTTTAATTTAATAGAAATAGTGGGCTTAAAAACAGCCATATTAATAACTGTTGAAATCCAAGAAATTCTGCTCATTGAACTTAGTGGTAAGTAGTCACAAAATGGCATTGCCGGGCTATTTAAGAGCCACCTAATTGGCTATTTCACTAAAATTTTAGAGTGATTTCCGGGACACAACAAAATTCCCGCAATAGGCCGCCACCCTGGGTACAGTTATCTTACTAGAGTAAGAACTGCTACTTAGGCCTACTCATATGGCAGGCATCTGAGATGTCTTAATGCAGTGAAATAGCAATTGAAAAGATAATCAGTTCTAAATAATCAGGGAGTACTTCATGCAAATATATTACCAACTGGGCAATTTTAGTAGGCCATCTCATCCCGTTCAAACATGGACGAATGACAGGGTGGCTTCACTTATTTTCCGTCCAAGATTGCATCAAATTTGTAAAATTTACCTTCTAATTGTTAATAAACAAGCAGCTTCACGCACTTATCACCACAACTACCGTAGAGGTGGTGTCTAGAATTACAGTTAAGTGATTTTCGACTGATTTTCATTGGTTATTGTAACTTTCGAGAATTTGCCACCGAAAAATATATAGGTGAGTGACATTTTTCCATGAATCCTAGAATTCGGCTAAACTAGTGTAGTGTTGGCATGAGTGCCCAACTCCTTGATTATCTGCGGGTACAAGAAGTTTTGGCATCGAGGTATTTGCCTGAATGGCAGATCCAAAAACCTAAAATTGAATTTCTCGGTTGACTAGTGAAATGCATTCGAGAGGAGCGAAGGTGATACGTCGGAGGGTGTACACAGTCAACACGAAATTGTACAAGAAACTAACAGTAGGAGAGATGAGAAGAATACCGGAATCCTGACTTGTAGAAAATCGTGCTCAGTAGATCTATGTTCTTTACATTTGACAAATTTCTGAAGAATTTGGAATGAAATTGAAATGATAAAAAAAATATCAATTACAGTATTTTACAAATGAGTAAATGCTCGATAGGATTTCAAGAACCAACTGTGTGCTTAGAAATAGCATAGAAACATGTGAACTGAGGATGCAAATCATGTCTGTTAAGTGGTTGACTAGGCTATATAGACGTCTAAAGTCCGCATCATTAATTGACAAGATTCACTTTTCGGAAGACAAGTGGGCTACATCATGAAGAACTATCACCATCTACAGGAACTGTAATATGCTCAACTTGTATGTAGCCTGTCGATGTACATGTCGTCTATACTGCCTCTCAAGTATTTCCTTGAATGATTATTTGTTGAAATAGAAAATAATTTGCTAAAACATTTAACACAAAAATTAAGGCCCACATATAATTGAAATCAAGTCAAGAAAGCAACATTGAAAAGACAAGAAATGAAAGGCAGTGATGGCTGCTGCAACGGCTGAGTCGGTCCAATTTCGTTCTCGTGAGTATCACAGCGACTGAGAAGACTGAGATCGCATCACAAGTGAAAAGTAGAAAACATCTACACCAAATTGTACACAAAAATATCAACCACAGAATAAGATTCTAGAAAAAAATATGAATTGATCACAAACAGGGTCTCTTTTAGTGTTTTGGAGTAGTTCAAAACTATAGGAAATATGCTTCCCACGAATGGGTTCACAAAATTCCTCTAAGGCTGAAGGCGAGACAAGATAGAATCAGGTCACATCACTGTACATATTTCTCGCTACATTAAGTCACTTGGAGTCTTTAACAGCTGGGAAACACGAGGTGGAACAACAGACATGGTGTAGTGTTGTAAAAGCTCAGCCGGTGCAATAGCCAAAACCGAAGTTGTATCGGCCCAGCCGGTGTAATAGCTACTGCCTTAAACTGACTACATCATCTAATCATCAAACTTTAATTAAATTTTCAGCAATAACCCTATGACATTACCCATTGTAGCAAAGCACGTGGCTTTATTAAACAACTAAATCATAACTCCGAGAAAACCTTGTGTCAAAAATAATTCTCGCACGTAATCAACACAAGTAAAATCCACCACAAACGTTCCAAATGATAACTAGGTTGATGATTCAAATGCCTGAACCAAATACAAATCGTGCCCTCGCAAAACACTGGAGATAACTGCAAAAATGCAATTGGACCCCTGTTTTCACTCAAAACTTGTCAACGATTTTTATAGTTCTGACTTGAACGATAACTAATCATTTATGCACCACATTATTTCTCACATTATTTGTGAAAAGAAAAACCGCGGGATCGTGATTCGCGTGAAACCCATTCAGAGCAGTTTGCAAAAAACCGGTATTGTCCCTATACTCGTAATGCTTTTTTGCCAGTCTAATTAGGCAACGAGAGAGGTGCCACGATAATTGAATTATGTCCAATCTAGCTCCATATAAACAAGTAGTGTTAAATATCTTTGTATAGACTCCTTTTCGATAACATTTGGCCAGACAGACAGCCATTGAGCAGAGCTTCCTGGATCAGATGGAAACTTGCATACAACGGATGTTTTCAATTTCCTTTAAATTGATTTGCAACTAGTGTAGTGTTCTGCCACACTATACATTCTTGGCATTTTTATGAATGAAAATGATACATGATATAACGTGATAGACAATGGATGATTTTAAGGTCATTATAGAACTTAGTAACCGAAGGCCATTGGGCCTGATAATACAATAGTGAATTGTTTACCACTTGATCCATGGTTTTATCCAGATTCACACTATCGTCATTAATCAAGTCTACATAAGTCACCATTTCAGTGCATGGCATGGGCGTTGAGCATCCCTTAGATATCTTATGTTAATCATAGATGTCCCTGATAGTATCAGGGACATCTATGATTAATGTAAGATATCTAAGGGACGTTCAACTCCCATACCATGTACTGGACTGGAGGCCAGTGTCTTTGGTAGATTTGATTAATGACGGTTGTTTGTGCACATCTGGATAAAACCGTGAAACAAGTTGTAAACAATTATTCAGTACTCAAATACGCGTATCCACACAAGGGATCTGTTGAAAGAAGATTCCGGACCCAGTCAAGAAGTGACTGCAGAATTACAAAACTCCCGCAAGAGTAACCAACTGTCAATAACAGCAGCTATAATGTCAGCTGCTAGTGATTGAAATTTTTCACCTACGGCACGTAGCATCAATGGCTGTGGTGTGGATTCTGTACACTTTATAATGCTTTGCAAAATTGATTCAGTAGTGGTTTTTCGGAGAATTGTGGACTCTTTCTGGAAAATTTTTGATAATCTGTTTCCTTCGCTGAAAGCAGTCATGGATTAAGTGATAACTGATTAGTAATGATTTTACTTGCTACTACAATCATTGCAGCAATATGTCCCATGCCTTATTCATTGTTATAGGCTACAAGTAAAAGACATGATTAAAACCTTAGGAAAATCTACCGATGATGCAATCAGAAATGAACAAAAACAAATTGAAACGTCAAAAATTAATAATATTTGATTGGTAGAACAAATGAAAATGCTAAAAGTTAAGGAAGAGTCGCTTGAATATCCATCCATTCCTTCGGAAGATCCTTTATCAAGATTTAGGTGGAAAAGAGCAACCAGTGTTGTCTTTCCAAGTGCGCCTCCTCGTAATGAGTGGTTGCCGATGTCAATATATTTTTATCTCTTATTAGACATCTCGTGATTATGGAGCATCATCTGTGAGGAGGCCTTCAATTTATAATCAAACTCCGAGGAACAAATAAAATGAGATTATGATGTCAGTGATTCATAAAATGCGAAGATCATATTGAATAAAAAGCAAACCAAGCGGTGGTGATTGCTGACTTTTCACGATTTTAAGGTTCTACCGTATTGGCCAATTCAGGAACAGCATTGATGAGGATTTAAGTTGATTACAAAATCCGCATAAATTTCGTCGGTGAATATGAAAACATTCGTGCATCACTGTGACAAAAGTAGCCATTAATTTTCGTTTAATGAAAGTTGAGTAATACAAGGACGGAAACAAACCACACATGTTACATCGCTTCATTGCTCATGAATTCTCGAATAAAGTCCACCAGTGGTCCAAATTATTATACAGGAGGAGGTTTTAGATAAGACAATGGGAAAATCAATGAAAATAGTAAGCCACAATTTATTTGAAATTGACCATCGATGATATGCTTGCATGTGTACATGTACACTGCACAGATTCTCTCGACAATTCATCTGCAAGACTGGGCCGGGCGTATTAATTAGTATGTTCAGCAATCAATTTAGCTGGATTCTGATGTATTTCACACAGGGCTGTGGAGCCGGAGCCTTAAGGAGCCGATGGTTTTCGTCGGAGCAGGAGCTGGAGCCGATTTATCACAAAGGCTCCGGCTCCGGCTCCGATAGTTTGAGCTTTGATATAAATCTAGAATTTTGAAAAGTATTAATTGGCATCATAAAAAAATTAAGTCATTTGAAATCTAAAGATATGTCTTTTAAGTATACCAATGATCTGTCCTCCACGATATCTTTCTTTGCAGTTGCCGCCTTCTTTTGTATTATATGTATTATATTTACACACGTGTAATATTTTTTTATTACATAAGTTTCGTAAGACTAATTTCCATAGCTTTTAGTTACAACGTATTCTCCAAAATCCATTAATTTGAAGACTTGTTATATGCATGCTAACTAGATGATTGTAGATTCCTAGAGACAAGTCGCCAGTCAGTTATGTACACATTTCCAGTTCAGTCAGCAAAGATAATATAGCTACATTTCTTGCGCAATGTCTTAAATCTAATACGGTTACTATGTAGGTTACCATCTATCGGTATGGCTACTGGCATCTGTGACAATGCTAATTTCCTTAGTTTGTATTGTAGGCTCTTGTGCAGTCCCCCCCCCCCACCTACATTTTTCAAAACAGTCGATTATTCAATTTGATCAATTTTGATTGGAGGGATAACTCTTCACACTTACACGAATGACCTGACTACAAGTCCTCGCATGGCTATAGCAATAAGCGACCCAGCCACTTCTAGTAGCGCCCTGTTATTCTAAAGGTATCTCATTCACAATGAATTTCCTTTGACTTCAAAATTCAAAGGGTATAGTTCAATGCGAAAAAACCAGAAGGCAAATTACAATGTTGACTTGCTGACGAAGTTTGCGACTATGACATCGCAATTACCCACGTAGATTTTTACAACAGCACTTCGAATGCTTCACTCAAACCGGTGATGCTGAAACGGACATCCAATGGTGCTGCATCTTTTCACCAGAAAAAATGGGGGTGAGGACTGCACAAGAGCCGTATTGTGCAATAATATTTCCCCAAATGTCATAGACCTGTGGAATTCAAGAATTTTCATTATTATTTTTTCCGTCTGTCAACACTTTATGCTGATATCATGTTGACTTATATGTCAACAATAAAAAAAAAGACTGAGACGCTCTCAATAAATGCGCCTTTTGACCTCCCTTTTCTATTGTCTGTGACATTAAACCGCACGCGCATTCGAAAGCTAGCAAAGTAGATGGGATTTCTGCTCGGTGCTCGCATTCAAATTTTTATTATGCATTGCATCCTGCAACATGCTGTATGATGCTCCGAGTTCAGTTTCATCAGCCTAACCATCATCAGAGGAATAGTGGTAATATGTTATACATAATTTGAATATAATAATATACATGAATCATTGATGAATTATTTAGTGCAACTTTACGCCATAATGAAAAATACGAAATTAACATAATGTAAGTTAAGCCTTAACTTATTAAGTATGCTGCATAGAATTACAAAACTCGTCCTAAATTACATATTTTTAATTTTTGAAGTATAATTTTCAATTGTACATTTCTAGCCTACACTGCAATCAGACTATCTAAATTACAATTTCTACAGATGATGAGTCGTGGGCTACCCACCGATTATAGTATTCCTGGATCAACAGACTATTGGATAAAGGCAATAACAAATAGGAATAACAACCTAAGCTAGCCTATATACACTTTAATATTCAATAAAGCAATTGATATCTTTATTGATACGGTATATTTGGCTATAGCCGACCCTTTCCATGTTCGAGTAGATACAGGCCCTATAAGCTATTTAGAGGCATACGCTATCCAGTTTCATATTCAAGCTTTGTTAAAAAGCTTATACTACTATTCGACTCCTGTGACGGCTAATTAGGTATATCATCATCACTCATGTGGTCTTATTTAATGTAGCATCGTAGTAGACTGGTTGCAGGCTAGGCCAATTTATATTTAGTCAGTGCGGGAGATCTTTATCTAATTTAACCAATCCAGGTTATAACTTAATTTTATCTTTCAGAGATAGTCAATTCATGCAAAAATATATGACAAATATGTTATTTATCATTATATTAGGCTATTGACATTTTTATTATTAACTTAAGTCGTTGCTTTTTGATGAAAACTAATTTGATGATTGTAGCAAGCCTCTAAAGGCCACACCATTATCCAAATGACCCGTTCAACGGATCCAGGATGACCAGCATAGATAGAGCCTGAATTTGAAGTCGGAGCCGGAGCCGAGCCGGAGCCTTTCACATCAGTGTTGTGGAGCCGGAGCCGATGAGATAACGCATCGGCTCCACAGCCCTGATTTCACAATAAGGAATTGAATTGTTTGCCATTTGGTTCATGGTTTTATCCAGATACACACTATCGTTATTAATCAAGTTTATCGAAGTCAGTGGCCTCCAGTCCAATACATGGTATAGGAGTTGAACGTCCCTTAGATATCTTATATCATAGATGTCCCTGATAGTATCCACATAAATACATAGATTCCGAGGACGTGCTAGCATCCGAGGAGTTTTTCTTTCATGTCCGATATAGAGCTGAAGTGGATATTATTGGTATTCTTGCCATCAAATAAAGTGATGGGATATCTCTACATTGCATACAGGGAGACAAATAAAATATTACTTAATTCACGGTTCCCTTCAAACATCAGCAGATTCTTGATTGAGCATGCTTAGGAACACATTTCATCAGTCATACTTGATTTAAATTTATTTATTTGCCTATTTCGAGAAAATGGTGAACTCAAAGGCTTCCATGGATGAGAATTTGAGTGATCTGAGTGAAAAAATGGACAAGATATTGAATACATTAGAAACATCCATTGGAAACTTTCATAAGTTGATGCTGAACTCAAAGACAATGGATATTATGCAAAGTACCAGTAACACTAATTCGGTGATCGCAAAGGAAGTGGAAATTGTTACTGACCAACCGAAATTGAGCAAAGAAAATCCAGAACTTCCTCAGAGAAAACGACTAAAACAAAAGAAACTTGAATTTTTCTTCAAAACGAAGGAATTTCGGATACATATCGTAAAAAATATCAAGAAACTTTATCAAAAGTTTCGGGAAGCCTTCAAGAGATGAGTAAGCCATACAGCCGTTATGAAAAAACTTTGTTAAAAAGTTGATGTAAATTTTATTTATGTAAAAATAAATGACTTGTGGGACTCCAGCATGTTCTTTTAGATTCCATACAATGTGAACAGTAATGGTGGTAAATTAAATATTATAGGAAGCGAAATTTAGGAAATGACGAGTTCTAAGTTATTCGCATATGAAAATTAACTTGAAATAGAATGAAAATAGCTTTTCTAGGACTGGCTGCCGTACAAAATGAGTAAGTTTCATGTTTTGACTTAATTTTGGCTATTTTACTCATTTTGTAGAGGCTCTCAGACATCAAATACTGAATCATGTGACTCACTTCAACTTTTATATCGAAGTTGATGTTCTGAACTCAATCATGTTTTAAATTTCATGTCATTCTGATAAATAGTTTCTTTTCTGCAAAAGAAAATGTACGAAAATTCCCAAGTGTTTCACAATCCATAGATATTTCTTGAATTTTACCATTGGATTCCAATAGGAATTCTTTAACCTTACCTGTAACCGAAGGCGACTGGCTGTGACACTCAAGAATTTGATTTTTGTATTCAGCGTTTCAAGATCTACAAATCCATGCTATTAAGCCAATTAGTGCGCGAATTTAGGAAAAAGTGTCAGTAGCTCCCGGACTATACAGTAAGCATATTAGGTAAAGTAGTACTAGTGATTAGTCCACAGAATTAGATTCATCTGCGCGCGCTTCGGTTTCCTAGAAAGGAAGAATTGTATCTAACCTTAATATTGAAATGGCACATCACCGAATTAGAAAACTTGCTCCTTCTCGAACAGATAATTCGTGTATCGGTTACTATTGGAAATGGCAAACAATAAGCTGTCAGCAGAGGACAGTAGAGCCAGTGAGAGATGCGTGCGTGCTGTGATATCACGTCGCACACACCAAAACACACATCGATGCGTGGCTTCGATTCAATGTTTGCACTATACAGTGAGCAATGCCAAGGAGTGGATCATCAAGTGAACTAATTTTCGTACGCCTGCTACTTTCTTTAATAATGATCGGAAGGGCCAACATTATGGAGAAAACTTGTGCGCAATGATCTGAAGGTATTTTGGGAATCGAAGCACTTTGCTGGAACTCACATTAATCCGCAAGCGACGCACGACTTTTTTTCCTATCTCTGTAAGGTCTTAGGAATTCCTTTTGCCCACCTAATAGGTTCCTCAATGTGCCGTCCATTTCGTATTAATCGCACTTCTAGCAAACCGAAGCAGACAAACAAAATATTTAATTCTGTGGGTTAGTCAAATCCCCAATGTGCATACAACTCGAAACCAAATATGAGCACCAGCTATTATAAGATCAGCAAATTTTTACAGTTTTGAAGAAATTGCCACGGATTTCATCAATCATGATGGCAATACAGAAGCAATAATATCATTTCACAAATCTTCCGTGTCATGGCAACCTTGAAGAGGCATTGTTTGCTAAACTTTCCAATTCAGCGGGTGACCACATATGTTACTTTAATGCTCAGCCTTACTAGTGAGAGTACCGTGTTTTCCAAAGCTTATGATCATATCACAAACAACCTGTCACTGAAAGAGCAAGATGTCATTATCAAGACAATGGTTATAATTAACTTTAAAATATGCCAATGGATCCACATTACTATTCAAATTCAAGAAATAAAGCGTAAATTTAGTAAATTATAAAATCATCCCGATGAAAATATGAATGAAAAGCTTGAAATTTCAGCCAAGAAGCACGAAAGGATCTCAACTTTTCCATGAAGACTTACATTGTTATGCTGTCTTGACATTTCCTTGATAATCTGCTTAATTTTCGCTTAATTGAGATGCCTGCTAGCAACATTCTATTCATTTTGATTATTGATAAGTTTCAAGCTACATATATAAGGTGAGTGAGGTGAATAAGGCCCACTTGCTAGATCTCGGAAACTACTTAACGAATTTAAGCGCAACAATAAAAGAAATGAAAATATATAGAATTTCAAATAAGTGTCAGAAGTTTCATCGATTTTGGTCCAGTGGATCAGATTCTACAGCATCTCAAAAAAAGAACATTCAAATTTCTTCTTTGATCTAATATTTGCTCTTCATTTGTTCAAGGACTTCATGACACTAATTATTGGTGTAGATGAGCTCTTAATATGGAAAATTATCTCCTGCGTATCATCTTTAGGACCTTATATAGTAGTTTGATTTTTCAATTCGGGGAAAGTACGAAAAAACACTGATTATACAACGATGTCAATGTAGCCAATAAGGCCCATGCAAAATGCTGGTAATAAGGCCCTATCACAGTACACTCAGTACTCCGAAAATCCAACGAAAGTCAGATCCACGTAAACGTAAGCGAAGTCTTACGTACAAAGCACAACTGCTTACAAAAGAACTTTACTAATAAAAAGCGCTTGAAGCAAACACCTGTTTTATCCAAGAAACAAAACAGTAGGCCTAAGCTTTTAGTTGTAGAAAAGCTGAGCAAGCTGGCAATGAATCGTGGTATTGCAAAACTTGTGAGGAAGATGAAAAGTTAGATAGGCCTATGAGACATTGTATAGAATGATTGAGATCCCACTTGTTTGCCCTGACTATTCCAATGTGTAGGCCTATAAAGTCTGTGCATATGATTGATAATATAACAGAGGGATTATACCTTTATAGTTACCAAATGCATGATTTTACCATCAGCAATAGTTTTTTCCTCGTGTTGAAAATATCTTTTGTTTTTCAATGAAAGTCGATGCATTTCAATGAACAAATTAATTGGTCTTCTTTTTTTAGATAGGGGCATAACTTAAGTTCTAACTCTGAATTACAGGAACATATTAGATCTAAACTCATTATACCTATTTGCGTACCAGAAGGTGAATATAATCCACTGTATATAGCCAAATGTTAGAAATGACTTATAAGCTACGTAAATTGAAGACATCAAATAAAAACAAAAGCGGACCTTATTACCTACGCGTGTCGCTAACAAGGCCCACTCCGTAATTTTTCATCTTTTTGGAGGTGGGAGCACTTCACCGGTCATCCTCGCATTCCGGTTAAAAATGGACTATGCAATCGTCAAAAGGCCTTTTGTGCAAAATGTTCATTTTTCTGGAGAGCGTTTTATACAGTTTTTAAAGTGATACTGGATACACAGTATTGAAAAAACTGAAATAACTAAGTTTTATCATCCAAAATTGTCATTTAAAATTGACATAGAGTTGTTTTACTGCAAATTGTCCTATACAGTTTTGGAGGGCCCATCGGCACTTAGGACTTTTGCAACCTTATGTGCACATAAGGCCTTCTGTATGTAGACCGATTTACTGTATTCGGAGGAAGTTCATGGAAAATGTAGGTGTAGCACATTTTCTGAAGCCTCTCAGCAGAGCCAACTAAAAAGTATATGTTTCCACTTGATTTATATGATTTAATTTATTTACTGCTAAGTTTACACCAGATAGTTGTGCTTTTCATATTGAGCAATGGCCATCGAAAGATGCATAAACGTCACAAGTTGGGAGCAAAGTTTTGCTATAACTTCAAATATGTACTCGAATTACACGTATACTGGACTTTGTTGTCACCGAATTTTCTCTTCAATCACTGAACGGAAATTCTCGCACACATGAAGACCTGTATTTCTTAACTGATATTTTAGACACCTTAACAGCTTGAAGGCACCTCTTTCCATACTACATAGCGATAAAATTATATTATTGTCATCAAAGCGACTCAAATGCTCGTTAATAGTGTGTGATGATCTTGTCATTATCAGAGATTGCAGTTTCTCTTCCAAAGAGAAACATTTCTGGGTTGTAAATAGTCAATCTCGGGATCCTAAATTTTCTCCCAACCCCGGAATTCCGAAACTGATCGCTGCACGGTAGGTCAATATTTACATGCAGATAAAAAATTTTGCTGAATGATCCTCTTTATGCATAATTTTCTCTTTTACATAATCTGGCCGTCTGTGACGCTAGTGGATGATTTGAGCATTGTGAGTCAGCTTACTCGTATAGTGAGCATACATAACAGATATTACTTCCAATTCATTCCTATATGCTTGAGGCCTACTATTTTTATTATATTTAGGTCTACAACAGACTTAATTGGAGCATGCATGTCAATGCTATTTCAAAAAGAGCATCTACCAAGATTTTTGTGCTCCGTCAGTTAAAGCCGTTTCTAACTGTACCCGAATTGGTAACAATTTACAATAACTGTATACGCAGTATTTTGGAATATTGTGCGCCGTTGTTTGTAGGATTGAATTCCACACTTGCCAACATACATGTAATTGAAAATGTTCAAAGTCGATCTCATCGAATTATTTGTGGGTCCTCTCAATGTAATTGTGCATATTATGTACCGCTTTCATATCGACGACTGATGATTGGAGCATCTGTATTTATGGTCAATAATGAGGATCATGTTTTGCATCACCTTGTTAGTAATGGGAAAAAGACCGGTCCAGGACACCATAAAATCAAAAAAAATAGTACTTTTAAAAACGACATAAATTCATGAATTTAGTCCCTTTTTCAGGTTTTTAAGACCTAAATTCATGAATTTGGTTCATTCAAAAAGTACCATTTTTTTCAAAAATGGTACTTTTAAAAACGACATAAATTCATGAATTTAGGTCTTAAAAACCTGAAAAAGGGACTAAATTCATGAATTTATGTCGTTTTTAAAAGTACTCAATTTTCAAATTTTTCAAAATCTCAAATTTGAGAATTACAATTTTCACCCTCAAAATCATGACCGTTCCAGGACACCAAAAATTATAAAAGTTGAGTATCTCAAATTTGTGATTATGACATTTTTCATTGCTTAAATCATGACCGTTCTAGGACACCGAAAACCCGGACACCGAAAAAATCATAAAAGTTGAGAATTTCAAATTCATGAATTTTATCCATTTTTCAGGTTTTTAAAATATATCATGTGACTTGCGAACCGAAGGTTCAGGGCTTCGCCCGTTAAAAATATTTCTTTAAAAATGGAAGAAACAAAAGTGGAAGGAACTTCAGAAATGGATGAAACAAAAATGGAAGGAACTTCAGAAATGGAAGAAACAAAAGTGGAAGGAACCTCAAGAATATATCCTTCGTTATCTCAATTAAAAATAAGTGAATTAAAAATAGAAAAACACAAAGATAGAGTAAGGTATATGAAAGATAAGGAATCTCAATTATTATTAAGATTAGAGCATTATAAAAAATTAAGAAAGAGATGGACTAAAGTTAAGAATGTAACACGAACTGGCATATTCTTAACAATAAGTTTAGGTGCTTTAACAATTGTTATATCTTCAGGTGTTTTAGTAATTCCAGTAGTTGCTACAGCTTTAACAGGTACGGGTGTTTTTGCAACTTCACTTGTTACAATGTTAGATAAATCTTTAATAACTAAGAAACGAAAATCATTAAAAACTAAGCATTTACATATTAAAGAAGTCTATGATAAACTACACTACTACTTTCAAAGAGTATGTGATGATAATGTTATTACGTTAGATGAGATTGAAAAATTTGATCAAATAGCTAATGAAGTAAATCAAATATCATTTCAATCACAGACAGAAAAAGTTAATGATAAAAATAAAAAGGATGGTAAAATTTCTAGTGATGGTAAAACTTTTATTGATGATAAAATTTTTAATGAAGAAAATGATAAAATTTTTTTAGAAGAGCTAAAAACTTTATTAGACAAAACTTTATTAAACAAAACTTAATACGAGAAAATTTTAAACGAGAAAATTTTAAACGTGAAAACTTTAAACGTGAAAACTTTAAACGAAAAGATTACAAACAACAAAGCAATAAAAAAATAATTTGTTCAGTAAAATGTTTTTGCTGTATACCAATGTTACCACAAAATTCAAATATTATATTTTAAAAAAATAGATAAAATTAAAGCTGATAATAAAAAATAAAATATTAAAACATTATATTTGTATATTTTTATTACTCGGTAAACAATTGTTCGATAACTCTTTCATGAATTTTTTTATCAATATTAATTGTGATAAATCCATAATCTTTTGACCAAGCATTATTACACGATTGTTTAAATTCATCTTTATCTCTTATACATAAATCTCTTAACAAATCACTTAAGTTTCTTGCATTTATTTCAAATAGTATAAATATATTTGCATTCTTTCTAATAACACTTCCATCTAATGAATACATACTTTGTGTCAAATAAAATACACTACAGTTATTATGTCTACCTCTTGTGAAATAATTTCTTTGAACTGACTGATTTCTGTCATTAACACAATCATCAAAAATTACACAATGTTTCATTGTTTTATCTAGTTTACTAGGATCTTGCATATTACCACTATCATCTATTAATTGTATTTTTATATGCTTATTTTTATTGGATTCAACTAATTGTTTATTTTTTGCTGCTTCTTCACACCACAAATTTATTTCTTCTTCATATTCAGATTTTTCGTATTCTTCGAATAGAGAAGCAATTGCTGTTTTTGTAAGATTATTTTCAAATCCATATTTTAAAAATTGATAGACGGGTTGTTCTGCTGTTGTTGTATAAATTATAAGATTGTTATAATCTAAAAAATTTGGTGTCGTTAAAATTTTAAATAATAGATATGTTTTTCCACATCCTGATCTTCCACAAATAACTGCTAAAACTTTATTAGATAAATTTGGATGATGATTAAATTTAAGTTTTTTTTTATTTAAAGACATTTCATTCATTTTTAAAGTAATAAATTCATCCATTATTGAATTAGTGTTTTTAGAAACAAAAAAATAAAAATAAAATTTTAATTTAAGTTTATTTTTTGTTTCTAATAATAAGATTAATAAGATTAATAAGATTAATAAGATTAATAATGAAAATGATAAAAAAAATTAAACTTCTCTATTGTAGCGTAAAAGTTTATACCTCCCGAACCAAAAGATCTATCATAATCTCTTCACCTCCAAAATTTATTTCTTGTCCTTTTTCATCAGTGATTCTAATGCCAATGTTGTTAATAGTTTTTCTTGTAATAGGAAAATATATTAATGTTTGTGGAATTACATTTAATCTATAACCAATGGGTACAGTAAAAGCTGGAAAACTGAATATTAAATTTGATAATTTACCATTTATATATCCTCCTTCAATAATGTCACAATGTACAACAATTGAATTTATTTCAGTTATTTTTGGAATCTTCTCACCTAAATGATAACCTTGACTGTAAGTTTGTTTATTAAATCCTAATAGCTTTGACAATGATCTATCATGATTAAAATCAACTTGATGAATTTCGTCTAAAGTAAGAGAAAATTTATTAACTGCCGGTTCAACTGCAAAATGTAATTGTTTCTTATCTTTAAATGGTATACCTAAATGTCTCTTAATTTCATTTGATATTGTTTCAACTTCGTGAGAACCAGGAAGAAAAGTTAGTATTTTCCATGTTTTTCCTTTATCAGTAGAATATCTAAATTGATCATTCACATCTTTGATAACGTTTTGAATAGTGTTAAATGTAGAGAAACTAGTCAATGCAATTTGATAATTTTTATTTTGTTCTAAATGTAGAATGGGTTCTAAATTACAAGTGTGTGATGAAGTAGTTGTTATAATTTTTAACGTCGTACTAAATTTTGATGAACCCAAAATCTCTATTAAATTTTGTAAATGATTATTAATTTTGTCTAAATCTGCTGAACACATTTTTAACTAAAAAATTAAATAAATATTATTTATAAAAAATTAGAAACAACATATTTCAGATACACTTTTATAATCCTCTTCATTTAGAATCTTCTTTTCTAACAGTCTTTTCAATATAGCATGAATTTCATTGAAACTAGAATTATGTCCTTCTTTTATTGCAGATATTAAAATATTTAATCTATTTAGTAATTCTTGTGGATCATCTGGTAAAAATACAGTTGTTTCAGTTTTCTGTTTTTCAGATAAACCTTTCCCTACTTTAACTCCCGTTGATAATAAATTTTCTAATTGTTTATAACGTCTTAGAGATTTTACTACACCTACTCTATCTAATATAGTTTTATATTTTATTAGATCTTCTACAGCATAATTTTTTAAATATGCTCCTCTTAAAAGATCAACAAAATTTCTATCTAAACTAATAGGTTTTTTATCTGGCGTAAAAATTAATCCTCGTAAAGGTTGTGGAAATATTTCTTTACCACCAAGATAAAATCTTGCAAATAATTTTTTATCTAAAAAGAAAGTAGAATGTTCGAATAACATAGATTTTGGTAATTTTTTATCTATGTTTGCCTCTAATAAACCATAGTCATCTAATAGTGTTTTAAGTACAGGATCCGCTATATCAACACGTTTTTCATTAAGTTCCTTTTCAAGAGTTTTAAATGGCTGAACAGTTTTTTCATAATCAGTTTTTACTTCTTCAGTTAATTTTAATTTATCAAACATATCAGATTGAATACCAGCTTTTGTCATTCTATGTTGAAGATGATTTTCTTTCATAATATTTCTTTGTTTTATTAATTCGTCTAATTGTTTTATTCTTTTAAAATTATCAGCTCTAACTTTATCCATTTTTATATGATAATTTTATATTATTTTATATTATTATTTTATGTTATATTATTATATTATTCTATAATATTTTATATTTTTTTATTTTATGTATATATCAAATTTGTCTATCTTAGAAATTAGAAAATTAAAAAGGTAAAGTAGTTATTCCATCAGGTAAAATTTTTCTTTTATCATCAAATGGATCTAATGCTAATTTATGTTCTTCTTTTAAATACATTTTATGTTTTTTTGAATTAAGTCTATAATTACATGCTGTTTTTATTTCATTATTAAATAATGCATTTTTATAATCTTGAAATGTTATTTGATTAGCCACTGATGCCTTTGAAATTCCTTTTAATGTTTTATGTGTTTTAATATTATTAGGTTGTATTATAACAGTAACATTTAGATTTTAAAAATATAGCTTCTGTTATGAAATCTTCATTTCCTTCTAATTCATCTTTTACTTTACATAAATCAGAAGGATGAATGATATCTTTTATTTTATTAATTTCTTCATCAAGTGTAGAATTATACGGTATTGTTAATTCTAAGAAAACAGAATCGGTATCTGTAAAGTGTAATTTATAGTTTTTGCCATAAGCAGGCGCTAAATAATCATATATAAATCTATACATAAATAGTTTAGCTAATTCTAATATAGTGAAACCTATAAAATTAACTTATCATGTTTTACGCTGTTTCGACGTAAATGTACAGCACATAGTTCATCACTAAATCTAGTAGTTCTTTTATATGTAGGTTTCCTTGTTAAATTTTTGAAACCTATCTTTATCATAAACTATTTCAATATTTTGTCTATTACGCACATTTTCTAAAGTCTTACCATAAAATGCATTATTCATTAATTTGAAGAACACGTTTCCAAAATCATCTTTATTTCTTTTAGATATTTTGCGTTTTTCAATATTGAACTCAATATAATCTTTTAACCATTTAGATTTTTTATACACTAGTTTCCGGTGAATTTTTGTGAGAATCATTCCATGATCTAAATACCAATCTAGCATTCTTCCTTCAACAACATACTTTCCTTTATTGCTTTGTGTTAACATAAGTTTTTTTGTTGGTCTGTATTTCTTAGGAATTAAAGATTTTTGATAATCTGAAAAATCTTTTATAATGGGAATTTTGTTTTCTGGGCAGAAAGGATAATATTTTGTTGCATCTTTTATATAATCAGGGTATACTAAATCAACTTCATATATATAACCAGAATTACGATTTCCATCATATGTTTTTTGATAATCAAGATTATTACACCATGTCATCTCACCTGTTGGTAATTCTTGTATCATGCAAGAAGAATATAAGCTATTAAAATCATAATATAACAAATAGTTTTCTCGCATGAATTCATCAATTGCTTTTTCACGTTCTACTCCTTCTCGTTTCGTTCGAAAAATTTCTAATATTTTTTCTTTTTCTTCTGGAGATAAAGGTTTCATTATTCCATATTCTTGTGGATTTACTTTCTTATTATAACATTTAACATATCTATTACCTAAAACGGATGAAACTCCACCTCTAATTCCAGATTCAAAAAATAATAATTTATCATATGTATTTTCTTTATAATGTTTAAGTTTAACACCAGTATGTTTTAATCCTGCTAACCATGTTAAACCTGGTGTAGAATAACAATAACATGGATCTATTCCATAATATTCTAAACACATATCACGAAAGTTTTCAAAAAGATCAGCTAGTATTAATACATCTATCTGTAGATATTTCATTGTATAATCATACATTGTTTTACAATTTAACTCTCTCCAATTTTTTTCAGCTTCTGCATAATCTTCTTCAGATAATTGTGATTGTTTTAATGTTGATTTAAATTTATTTATTGGAGGAAGTTGTTCTTCTTCCATAATTTTATTCACAGAATTAAAATCAGTCTTCGACTGTGAACCACAGGTTTTATCTCCAGTTATATCAGTCTCCGACTGTGAGCCACAGGTTATATACTCATACGGAAATATTCCTTTTAAAGGTTTTAAATTATATTTATTTAATATTTTACATTGTTCAGGTTTCAAAGTTTTTCCCATAACATCTAATGAATAAGGAGTAAAAAATCTAAATGCATCTAAAATTCTAATACAACCTAATTGCATTGAAAAATATTCTTCTTCTTGTTTACATAGTACATTTATTTTTTGTTGATGTAATTTTTCAGATGAAAATAAATCTTTCATTACTAGATGGAAATCATATTTAGAACCATTGTAGAAATATAGAGGAAACAAAGTTATATTTAAATTTGTTAGCATTAAGATTACAAGAATTATGTGCTGCACCTCTATATAATCCATTTAGATGATCATGATCTTTTACTTTATTAATATATCTACCTCTGCAGTTTTATATTTATTTATAAAACATTTTCCACAGTAATAACAATTTATTTCATCATAAATTCTTTTCTTTCTTCATCCGTTAATGGTATCATTGGTTTATTTGTTTCAAGCAATTGTGAAAAAAGTCCTTGTATTCTTCTACTTTCTTTGTAAACATTTCTGAACTGTCTTCCACCATAGTATTGTAAATATTCTGATTTAAATAATTCAGGATAATTCGAATGAATGTACATTCCCCAACATAATGGTTTTTGTTCAAATAAATATTTTTCTTTACTTTGTTCAGTTGAACTTTTTCCAGGTGCACTTCTTTCAGGCGCACTTTTTTCAGAATTATAATTTTCAGAATTATAATTTTCAGAATTATAATTTTCAGAATTATAATTTTCAGAATCGGGTGAAGCCCTGGAACTTTCCGTTTGATTTTGTGTCATATTAACATTATATGCTTCAAAATCACAATAAATAGTAAAGGGTACTTTATTTTTAAAATACCATTTATTATATTCTAAATAATCATCTTTGGAAATGGTGTTTCTGACTGCTTCATTTTGTTGACAATTCTCCAAATGTCTATTCATTTCTTCTAAAGTTCTAAAACTTGTCATACATTGAAGACAAGGAAAATTTTTATTATCTGAAGTTTTTGTAAATATAGAAACATCTTTACACAATATAAAATGTCCCTGATAATATAATATATTCGCTTGTGCTGGTTGTTTTGACTGTTCTAGTTTTTCAAATTTATCTTGATATATTTCATGCGTTTCATTAATTTCTTTTGTAATATTAAATGTATTTTGATGATAATTTTGATTTAATATTTGTAGCTGATAAATAATATATTCTTTATCATATTGTTCTTTATATTGTTGTAGAACATTTTTTTAAACATTCATTTATTTTTTGATTGGTTTCATTTTCTTCATTATTTAATTCTTCATTATTTAATTTTTTATTATTTTCTTCATTTAATTTTTGAATTGTTTCTATCTTATTTTTATATTTATGGTGATATTCTTGTAGTAAAATTTTTGTTTGTTGTTGATAATCTATTTTACATTTTTGTAAACTTTTATTTAAATTTTCTAATTTTTGTTGATATTCTGAAGATAAAGATGAATATTTGTAATTATAATCATCAGTACGTCCTTTATAATTATTATGATTAATCATTATTGGTGAAAGTGTTTTAACAAGTTCAAATTTTTCAGTACATATTATATTTCCTTGGTAAAAAATATTATGATGCATGTAATTTCCTCTATCATTATATACTATTTCTGATTGACATAAATTTTTATTATTCAAATAAAATTCTTTTGAATCTGAGTAAAGTGGAATAATTTTACCAATAGAAACATAATTCACATTTAATTCAAAAACATTTACTTCAATTAAATTTTTATTCTTTTTATGAAACTTTAGTAACTATTATAATCATATGGAAATTCATCTAAGCCATCAGAAAGATCAAATTCATTTATGTATTCTTCTTTATTATAATGACTTAGTCTTTCTTTATGATATTTTGCAGGATGTAAATGTGCTATAATACTCCACAGAAAACAATAATCATCTTCATTTTTTATGTTGATTAATTGTGGTGAACTGAAAGGTGAAGGAACATAACTACCACCAGTATTATTTTTATATTTATCAATTACTATTTTCTTAGATAGTATTTTAACAAATCTCCAACCAGATTCACGTAACTGGGCTTCAATTATACAATTTTCTAATTTAAGTATCATCGATTCAAATATGGGTTGTATATCATTTACATTATGAATTTCTTGTGAATTTGTGAAATGTCCTTGTATTATTTCTTCAGGAATTCCATCAGGTCCATTTTTTGTATAAAGTACTTCTACATTCATATAACATTTGAAAGATTTCTTAAATATATTATAAAAGTTGGTTAGAATATCAGAAAAAGTTTTATCGGTTTCATTATATTCAAAAGACTGATTAAATTAAATATTTTATATCTGTTACGGGCGAAGCCCTAGAACCTTCTGTTTGTAAGGCTCCATCGGTTCGTTCAGCTTCATTCAAATTCATCTATTTCGTTAAAATTCATCAAGTATCGCTAAATAAATATCTTTCATCTGGCACATGTTCATCTTCACTATTAAAAACTTTTTTATATTCCGAATGTGAATAATCATAAAATATTTTTTTAACTTTTATATCAGTAGGTAATGTTTCTATATAGTTTTTATAACTATTTAATTTTAATATATTTCCTTCATCAACTCGTTCTACATTTTGTAAATGCATTTTACTTTGTAGATGAGATTGATAACTTCTTTTTGTTTGCAACTTTTTTTTACATAAGTTGCAATAAAATTTATCCATTTTTTTATTTTTTTAGAGAAAATTTTAAAAAAAATTATATTTAATTACAAAACAAAATGTTTGAAGATTATAAATAAAATTATATTTATTTATAAAAAAAGTTATATTTAATATCTTTTTTACATAAAAAATAAAAAATGTTTGAAGAGTATAAAATAGAACATGTACCAGTTTTAAAAAATTATAGACATCCTACTAATCCACTTACACCTAAACAAGAAGTAAAATTTTACTATCATCATAAATATATGCAATTTGTGAAAGACTACAAAATAAAACATGATATACCTAAATATGCTAAAACAAATGATTTTCCATTATGTCTTCGAAGTTTTAGAGTATTCTTGGCTTTTAATAATTTATGGTGGTTAATCAATAAAGATAACTTAACAGTATATGATTTAAAAACATTACAAAAATTGAACATTCCTCCATATATTTAAAATATTTGGATAATTTAAAAAATTATTAATAATTTAAAAAAAATGTATAATTTGTTTAATTATTAAGTATTTCACTTACACCATTTATTAATGGTTTTATATCATTATATGTTTTTTTGGCTTCATCAAATGTAGATTTAGCATCAGAAAATGTAGATTTAACATCAGTTAGTAATGGTGTTGCTTTTCTTAAACCGTTTCTAACATCATTTATTGGAATTTTTAAATAGTTTAATGTTTCATTATCTTGTAATCTGTTAGGCATTGGTATTACCAAAATTTTGCATTTAAATAATGATCAAAATAAAAATAAAAT
>CAJQUW010015228.1:0-39057 GCA_907163375.1 Prostheceraeus crozeri | reverse complement strand
TTGATCTTCATTTAGCAATGTTACACAAAATCATACCTCACTCTTATAAAATTACATTTGTTTCCTTTGTTATGTAATATGTTGTTCTATAAGCCAAAAGCTATCAAGCAAAGCAAAAATAAAGAAAATCGGTTAATCAGAGCCAGTATAGCACCATTATTCATCAACAATAATGTAACTGCTACATGTGATTAACTGGACTTCATGTTCCATAGCTTCCTGACTTCGTTGCGGTGGTGTAGGCAGCACTCCTGATTGCTTTCAGCTAGAAATCTATCTCTTACCGGTTGAAAACAATACAAAGCACAAATGAACAATAACGAGATCGCATTCACAAAAGGCAAAGTGTCAGGGTTTTCTTTGCGAGCTACAAGCAAGCGACTAAATGTCCCTTACACAAATGTGCATCGATGGCATAATGATGATTTTCGACTCTGTCGTAAAGAGAGCTCTGGCCGTCCACGCAAAACATCCAAACGTAGAGACCGCCTAATTTTGAGATTTGTTAAAGTTGATCCAAGTCTCTCGTTAACTGAGATGGCTGCACTAGTCTCGTCTATTTCTAAGTCCACTATTCGTAGAAGACTTATTGAGTCGAATTTCAAGAGCTGCAAGAAGGCCCTCTCAGATCGAATTATCAGATCAGCATACAAAAAGACGTCTCAGATGGGCAATGAGTCATTGTCACTGGCGAAATCAATGGGATCGGGTTGTCTGGTCTGATGAGGCATCAGTCCGTCTGAAGGATAGTGATGGTCGATTGAGATTATGGATAAAATCTGATCAGGAAATTCCGAGACATTTACATCGTCCCCGGGTACAAGGTGGTGCGACTCTACTGATTTGGGCTGGCATTTGGACCAATGGCCACTCTGAACTTCACATACAGCAAGGAACCATGAATTCTGAACGCTATGTGAATGTTTTACGAATGAACATTGGCCAAATGACAGATCAACTTGGTGATCCATCGACTTGGTTATTTATGGATGATAATGCTACGTGTCACAGGAGTAGTAGAGTCAACTTATGCAAGTCTCAATTAGGGCTCAGGACATTATCTTGGCCAGCTCGTTCTCCTGATCTGAATCCCATAGAAAATGCATGAAGTATTCTAAAACCCAACGTTCGTCGTTCACTGCTACCTACAGATGGCGTATCACAACTTACGTCACTGTTAAAAAGAGAGTGGAGAAAGTTAGATCAGTCAAAAATCAACGATATCATCGAATCAATGCCTAGACGAATTGGTGATGTCATTGACAATAAGGGTTGGGCCACAAAATATTAGCTTCTTAAAACTGTTACTGTATCATAGCTTATCAGATTATATAAGGACATTTAAATATATTAGGGACATGAAATAACATGAAAAATGCTTTCTGTATCATACTTATGTTTTATTTAGTCAAATTTTAGGATGATCCACTTTTTATGAAACGGACTGTAGTCATATCTTGACAAGTGGTTGCTGATCAAGCCGAAGGATTGAAATCATGGTCACTTGTCAAAATCAACTTGTCACAAATCACTTGTCACTTGTTACTGATCATAAACCGAAGAATTGCCCCCAGATTATCACATTCTGATTTTACTGGCACTGAGGCTGTGAAAGACTCACGAAACGTCTGCCTTTGTAAATAGTTTTACCTTCAAATTTTATTAAAATTACAGGTGGATAAAAACAGTGAGAGAGACTTTTCACTACAAAGCTACTATGACCAATTACCTCCCGTATGCCACAATCAATTAATACAGTAATACAGTTGCTCATCTTCAAATGCGAAATTCTTTGTCTTTGATCTTAATCTTCTTTTCTCGTTCTTTATTTCCTCTATTTTAGAGGGGTAGGTTTTCTTTACGACGTATTCAAAGATCATCAATCAGTGAATTCTACCATTTCGATGTAGATGTACGCAGTCAAGCAATGTCATATTCTTCATTTATACCACTATCTTAATTAGAAATCCTAGATCATATCTCATGTAGACTACAAAGCAATCAGTGCCAATTAGTAAGCAAATCAGTCATCAATAGGACACTCAGACCTAAAACTGAGTTCCGTGTATATGTTGCGGCTCTCAGGAAACTAAACTCTGGTTTTAATTTCTTATAGGAAAATGCTTGCTCCTTTTTCCGATCGGAAACTAAGGCCTAAGGAAAATGTATCTCATAACACTTGGATTGATGTCTATAGTGAGACAATTGTTCAGTTGAATTCAGTTTCTCTACAGGTTTTCAGGCTCTGAAACCCATCTCAATCTCAATCCCAGGATCGACCTAATTCTGGGATAACCTAAACCGATTGAAATATTCAGGAAGAATTCTTTCCATACTATCACAACAGATATTATAACATTATTAGTTTAACTGAATCTAAGATCAAGCATATCTAAGATTCTTCAATCCTGCGACGTTGAGATAGGGATTATTCGTGTTTTGAATCCCAATCTGCTAGTAAGCATACAATGCATTGAGTAAATATCTTGTCATTTGATTCGCAGCTGTAATCCCGAGGTTGAGTTTACAATCTCATCCGCGACCAATAAAAGTCGGGACTTTCAACGTCTTGTCCCGGATCTTTACTCCGCTTATCCTGAATCATGTAATCATCAAAATTTTGGAATTCTCCTCTGTTCCCTGTTGCTCTCTACGTGTTGTCATTACCATTTTGTGCTTTAGCGAAACATACGCCTGCTTTAAGTCTAAATTCCGAATCGGGCTTTTGGAAATTGGGCAGTCTTAGATACTCCCCAATCTCCAAAAGGTGGTCTTACTAATATTATCTATGCTTTAGAACTGCATATCTACAGTTCTATTCGATCCCAGGATTGGGTCAATCCTCGAGATCTTCCGGGATTTTGGAATCCTTATCTTTGCAATCCCTCGTTTTGGATTTATACAGTATATGATTTAATGATATTAGTGAAAATTGAGATTTCTCAAAACTCTCATGATTGAATATAGGAAGCTCTTGATGCTAAATATCTTCAATTTATTGTTATGTGTAGATAGATATCATAAACGTATTACGTTTCTTATTTTATTAACACATTTCCTTTCATCAATTTGTTATGAAGTTCGTACTGCTTTAATTTCAATCTGTCTGTTTCTAAATTTGAATCTTTCCCACACCTCAGTCATTTATGAAGCCCACTGAAAGATAATTCATCTCCTATAAAATTCGTATTATTCATGATCCAAGGTTGAAAGTGTCATCCATATAATTAGCATTCTTTGGTGGAGAAGCCATACGAGTACATATAAATTCTCGTGAAGTCTCACATGTCATATTATTCAAGTGATTAATTGACTGCATCAACGAGTTTATTTCATTTTGAGATTGTTTGGGCTAATCGAAATGCAGTATGAAAAGAATTCATCGTAATTGAAGGGTTAATAATGTTTACGCTCTGAACAGATTAGACATCGACAGATGATGCCATTCATTGAGACATTGTCTATCTCTGATCGTGAGAACAGTACTTCTCAATAGAGGTCGCAAGAAGTGAAGACTATAAACAAAAGAATAATCTATCGTCTCAACATGTGTCTCACATTCTTCTGTTCTTTGCTACTGACTTATTTCGGTAGGATTAATGATTATTGTCTTCTTAATGCGATCTCATTGTCATTTACAGTGATCTTCTATTTGTACTTTTGACTAAATTTGCTCCTGCAGGTACAGCAGGTACAACTGCTAACACAATGGGTTAGCTCTCCATACGTGAACAGCTCTAACTCGACTTGAAAGAAACATAATTTTAAAAAACACAAATCTCCCTTACCAGCCAGAATTCATCGCATAAGCTTTATTTTCCTCAATGATAAATAAGGAGGACAGCTCCCAACAGCTTGCATGCATGTTTTCTGCACACATGTCAGGAAAATCTCACTTACATAATTCAGGAACATTGTGACATCTCAACCCATTTATGCGTGAATTATTTTTAAAATTAAAGCTATTTCTGAAAAAGGTTTATTTCAAATGCAATTCTTGGGCAGTGTGGGCATCGAACGAGTTTAGGAGTGGTGCCATTAGAATTACTATGATCTCCTCCTTCTTTTTGTTTTATCCATTGAAAGATCCTCACTCCAACTCGGTTATTCAAGTTTTATTAATAAATGAATATAATATCTATCTCAAATAAATTGTTAGGCCCTACAATTGATTACAATTGATTTGTCATGGAGTACTCATACTTGCAACATGCTATCGAAAATTCGCAAGAGAGTCTACATGTTGCATTGCCTGTGGCAAGTAAAAACACATAAGACCCTGCTATGGAGTGTGTACCGCACCATGATCAGATCAATTGCAAGTCACGGACACCCTGCCTGGTGCAACATCAAAAAAATTGCACTGCCTCGCAAAAAGAAATTCATTGTGTTCGTGATGGCCTAGGTGTGAGTTCAGCGAAAAAATGATTGTGTCCTTCTCATCCTTTGAACTCCATTTATCTCAGCAAATCGACAAGATGCTCCAGTCGACAAGGGAATCAAAGCAGGAAAGTGAAATCCAAGGCATCTCGCTATGACTTTCAATTAGTAGGCCAAAGCTTAGTCCCTGATATTGCTTCTTTATGTTTTCTTATAGAACAGATGTACAACTTTTTATCGCGTTAACTATAATGCAATGTCCGCATGCATTCTAACATGCACAAAAAGTAATTACTATCAATATTAAAAATATTTGCCGTTTTGAAATCAACATTGCTACTGCAAAAATGCCGGTCAAAATGTCGTCAAATGACCACAATATGCATCAGGGTTGGACACGGCCGCAAATCTTGAAGAAAAGCCGGCCGGCCGGTCGGTCGGTTAATTTAATTAGACCCATGTCGACCATTGATGACATTCAGTCTAGAATAAACTGCTTAGTCAATCATTACAACATTAAGAGCATGTAGATGTAAGATAATTGAGAGTATATGTGTGCTTTGTGATATAGGTATTTCGAACCGTTCTTTAAACAGTTAAAAAAATGATTGCCGGCAACTTATACATGCAGTTCAAACCATACTCTATCTCAAATAAAGCTTCCAGAATCATATATTCTGCCCTGTATGAATTTTGGAAACATTGTGTATGCCTCAGCCTATCCTTTATTAAATTATTCCAGATCTTGAAAAATTTCACTACATGATATTGTTTATATAACACGTGGAGTTAAGAGACTCAATGAGAAACGGATTTCAATGCAACTTGAAGCATACTGCCCGAAAATTTGACAGTGGATCGTGGATAATTGTTTGATAAGCTAACTGGACGAATATATGTCATGTCATCAAACAACATCTTTGTGGCATTTTGCATTCATAAATTATGCAAGGGGACTTTCTTCAAGATACAGATTGTTTCATAAAAAATGGATCACCCTTAAACATCGCCTTAACTTCAACTTTGTCTAACTCCGCCAAACTTGAACGAATTTCTCTGAAATTTGGAAGATATGTCAGTTGTGTTTACTAATATCATTGTTGGAAATTTCAAGCATGAATATTGAGTTGTTTTCCTGTTATAGATAATAAAGTAGTAGATAATTTGATCTTCATTTAGCAATGTTACACAAAATCATACCTCACTCTTATAAAATTACATTTGTTTCCTTTGTTATGTAATATGTTGTTCTATAAGCCAAAAGCTATCAAGCAAAGCAAAAATAAAGAAAATCGGTTAATCAGAGCCAGTATAGCACCATTATTCATCAACAATAATGTAACTGCTACATGTGATTAACTGGACTTCATGTTCCATAGCTTCCTGACTTCGTTGCGGTGGTGTAGGCAGCACTCCTGATTGCTTTCAGCTAGAAATCTATCTCTTACCGGTTGAAAACAATACAAAGCACAAATGAACAATAACGAGATCGCATTCACAAAAGGCAAAGTGTCAGGGTTTTCTTTGCGAGCTACAAGCAAGCGACTAAATGTCCCTTACACAAATGTGCATCGATGGCATAATGATGATTTTCGACTCTGTCGTAAAGAGGGCTCTGGCCGTCCACGCAAAACATCCAAATGTAGAGACCGCCTAATTTTGAGATTTGTTAAAGTTGATCCAAGTCTCTCGTTAACTGAGATGGCTGCACTAGACTCGTCTATTTCTAAGTCCACTATTCGTAGAAGACTTATTGAGTCGAATTTCAAGAGCTGCAAGAGGCCCTCTCAGATCGAATTATCAGATCAGCATACAAAAAGACGTCTCAGATGGGCAATGAGTCATTGTCACTGGCGAAATCAATGGGATCGGGTTGTCTGGTCTGATGAGGCATCAGTCCGTCTGAAGGATAGTGATGGTCGATTGAGATTATGGATAAAATCTGATCAGGAAATTCCGAGACATTTACATCGTCCCCGGGTACAAGGTGGTGCGACTCTACTGATTTGGGCTGGCATTTGGACCAATAGCCGCTCTGAACTTCACATACAGCAAAAAACCATGAATTCTGAACGCTATGTGAACGTTTTACGAATGAACATTGGCCAAATGACAGATCAACTTGGTGATCCATCGACTTGGTTATTTATGGATGATAATGCTACGTGTCACAGGAGTAGTAGAGTCAACTTATGCAAGTCTCAATTAGGGCTTAGGACATTATCTTGGCCAGCTCGTTCTCCTGATCTGAATCCCATAGAAAATGCATGAAGTATTCTAAAACCCAACGTTCGTCGTTCACTGCTACCTACAGATGGCGTATCACAACTTACATCACTGTTAAAAAGAGAGTGGAGAAAGTTAGGTCAGCCAAAAATGAACGATATCATCGAATCAATGCCTAGACGAATTGGTAATGTCATTGACAATAAGGGTAGAGCCACAAAATACTAGCTTCTTAAGAACCGTTACTGTATCATAGCTTATCAGATTATATAAGGACATTTAAATATATTAGGGACATGAAATAACATGAAAAATGCTTTCTGTATCATACTTATGTTTTATTTAGTCAAATTTTAGGATGATCCACTTTTTATGAAACGGACTGTAGATGTATCAATATTTTTAATACATCTATGCCCATTTGGGTCATTATTTTGATTATCTGCTTTCAACTTGCTAGTGTTTGATTGACTTTGAAAATGCGCTAACATTATCATAATTATGATTATAAAGTTGCTACCATCGACCGTTTGAAGGCACTGGACGCCGAAAGACCGTCTGACTTTGCTTTTAATTTAAGAAACTATCGACTTTCTAACTTACTTTTGAATATAAAGTTGTAGTGAGACTCACTATAGGTTAGTGAATAAGTCATCATGACTATCACTGCTTATCGCACAAAACATGATATCAAAGTGCGAATAATTGCATTGTAATAGGTAGCTCTCGCTTATGCGGAGTGCCTAAAGTTCTACCATTCATGCATTTCATGCATGCTATGTGAAAATTGAATAATGAATGTCTGATGGCATATGTTGATCAAATAATGTCTGACGATCAAAGCCTTAACCAACCGGTAGAGAGACGACCACCACCATCCAATCCCCGACAGACCGGTTTTTAATAAGCCGGCCGCCGACACGGCCCCAGCCGGTTCCAACCACGACATGCATGAAAGCTCTATTGAGCTTTGACGGATGAACCTTGTACCCTTGAAACATACTTTTCACCTTAAAATGATCATGCTGCCTAATTGTACATGCGGTGCTATGAACGTTTGCGAATGAACATACCCTATCCATATCTGATGAGGGCTTTGTCTCAGACGGGGGCGAAAAAGATTCATTTTCCGAAGACCTACACAAGAACTGCACACATCATATTGGTTTCACTTTCTTTTTCAGCTCCGACAGCATCACCTACGGATGTCAACACAAAGCAAAATAAAAACTTCACGAAGTGCCTTTATTCTTCTTCTGATGACGGGTGAGTCACAAAATCATTGACCTTCTCTTAATTAATAGCATTTGTCCCATTCCTACACTGCCTTTTTGTATACAACCTGCGACCTCAAAGCGGTGAAAAGGTGAAAACGGAGTCGCAATAACGCTTTGTCGTCTGAAGTTCATGCTTATTTGGGTTCTACCTTGTCGGAAAGGTTTATTGTCGGCGGGTTGTGACCTCGCTCCGGCTAACTAGCAGGCTCTGGAATATTATTTTATTTTACTGATCTTTGAATTTATCTATGTTTGATTAATTGTTCATTCTTATTCTCCATGTTTGTTTATTTCAAATGTGTGGTAGGCTTAGGCCGTCCCAATGAACACCAAACCGTGATTTCCGGGATATGAGCAGTCATCAGATGCTTCATGATCAGGTTTTTGGGCATGGCACTTATTTGGCTTATTTGTGATCGAACTTCCTTTCACTGTTCTCTCTTCCACTTCTCATTTGCTGCAGGCTAAGGTGTGACAGATCCAACGTATTAACGGCAAACGGGTGTCAGGTAGTTCGAGGGTCCCGAACCTGCTGGCAATGCTTTGGGAGGCAGGCCCGGTCACCTGCTCGAAAAAAGGCGGTACAGTTCCACTGCCACGGACATGCGTGGGTAGCTTTTTAGCCCGTGTAGCTGTATCCGGTTCCTCTGTGGCCTACCTGACTTGTACCCATTGCTACGGCAAAGGGATCTCATTTGGGTTTCTTCAATCTTTTGCGACATGAAATGTGCCTATAAGTGTCTTTTTTGCATATTATTTATCGCAGCTTTGTTGCTATTATTTACATTTTTTCGATGCCGTCCAAAGTTTCTTGTATCACTTTGTTGTACAGTATAATTTTTGCTTATTTGGTTGACATTCCACGAGAAATTATGAAAATGAGAAAGATACACAAGAAACGTAGTTAAGCCGTCAAGCTCGAAACCCCTCTCAAGATCAGCTTCAGCAACGTAGGCAGACAGGTCCAATTACGACGACATCAACATCTTCCTGCAAGGTATCACCAGATCTTCTAGCCCTGTTGGAAACCAGCTTAGATCCCGGTGTGTCATCCATCGATGTTACTCCTGATGGATACATATTTCATCGGATGGATAAAGCACCTTTTTTCATGGCCTTGAAGTTTATGTTAAGACAAGCCTTCCCTTGAGAAAGCTTCGTAGCTCAGAGGATCCCATACATGAGTATCTTGCCTTCATTGCACTGCTACAAAAAAACCACTCTCCTTTTATTTTTCATTATTTTTCTCCATCAAACAATGCGGACATTTTCAATTTTCCTTCTGATACGATCGATTCTCTTCTACAAGAGTATCTCAGCGCTGAGGCTCCCGTTTTTGGTGACTTCAACGTGCACAATGCCTGGCTTGTGCACTCACGCACCACTGATCTCTCCGGTAAGGCAGTCGAGGATTTTGCTGTCTCTCACAATCTTAGTCAAATTGTCACTTGTCCTGCCAGAGTGCCTGACCGAGCTGGGGATACTGGATATCTCCTTCACCTGTTTCTCACCTCAAATCCAGCTTGTTTTTCAGACATGGTTACTTCTCCCCTCGGCACGTCAGATCACTGTGTTATCACAGTTTCTGGCAAACAAACTTGCTTTACACCGTCTGCGCCTTTCCATAGAACATAGTTCATCAATTCTCCAAAGCCGACTGGTATGGCTTGAGCACTTTTCTTATTCAAGTTCAAGCTGAGAATTTGATTCTGAGCGAGAACGTCCACAAGTCGGCGCAAGAACTGACAGAGTGGCTTCAGATAGGGGTGTTTGCCTACATTCCTCACCACACTTTCCAAATAAAGTCCCATTCCCAACCTTGGTCTACACCAGAATGTGCAGCTGCAATTTGCCAGCGTGACCACTTTTGCCGTAAGTACAAGCGTGACAGTACCGCTGGCAATCTTGAATTATACAAGACCGCACGAAGAAATGGCAAGAAAACCATGCATCAGGCCAAAGGCCGTTTTTCCTTGTATGTGCGGAAATCCATTGCTACCCAAATGATCGGCTCTAAGGACTTCTGGAGGATTTACAGCAGTGTCACCAATAGGAACAAATCCTCCATCCCAGCACTTCGCCATGCCGATGTCAGTACTTCTATGGCGACAACCTCAGCAGACAAAGCCGAGCTCCTTTGCAGGGAGTTTACGAAGAATTCAACATTGGACGATGGAGGTAGAATTCCACCTCCAATTCCCACCCGTACAGATGAGGCAGTTAGTCCTCCTTCAGTCACAGTCCGAAACGTCATCGCAGGTCTCGATAGCTCTAAGTCTAGTCGGCCAGATGGCATCCCGGTTTCGGTCTTAAAGCATCTCTCATCTGAGCTTTCTTCACTTTTATTTAAACTGTTCAGTAGATGTGTATCCACCGCTGAGTCTCCCTCTTGTTGAAAAGTAGCTTCCGAGGTTTCAGCTCCAAAGAAAAGTTCTGACTCATCTCTTCCATCTAATTACCGTCCTATCAGTCTGCTTCCAATTGCTGGCAAGATTTTTGAAGCAGTGATTAACCAACATATTGCTAACTTACTTGAACTCAAAACCTTCTATCAGAAAACAAATGCAGATCTTCTTTCACGTCACTGAACATGTGAGTCGTGTTCTTGACAGACAAGGTGAGACGAGATCAGTCACCTTGGATATTTCCAAGGCATTCGACAAAGTCTGACCTCAGGGACCCCTTATGAACCTTGAGTCCTATGAATAAAGTAAAAACCACACTAGTACGGAAGAATGTTATTCGAGCTTTCGACCGTCCTTCAGACAGTCATAATCATGAAATGAATGAAAACATTTACACCTACACGTACACCAAAAGATAAAAATGAAGAAGTTAACAGGTAAGAAAAGAACAGAGCGTGCCGACACAGGAGGGGCGGAATGACATGTGCAAAGAGGCTCAGACATCTAAGATAAAACATTTCCAACACCGCGAACAACGAGATTAGCAACATGAGTATTTACATTAATGAGGCCGGAATTGAGATTTACAACATTGTCGGGATGCGATCTTATTACAGATGACTCTAACACTTTTCTGGTATGGAGGTCATTGCAGGGATAAATCAAGCGGGCGCTATCAAAATTAAAGGAGTGGTCATTATTTACAGAATGCACATATAAAGCATTGTTCATATTATGATTGCGAATATCATACTTGTGCTCTTTAATCCGAACGTTCAAAGAACGACCGGATTCACCTATGTAAAATTTATTGCAGTCATTGCAATCAATGCGATAAACGCCAGAAGAAGGAACAACCTTGGGGGCATTGGAAACCACAACAGACTTAATCTTATTAGGATAGGAAAAGCTAACATTACAATTCAGGTGCGAGCGAAGCAAAGATTGAGTGCGAGTATTCAATGACGGAACATATGGGACACAAAAACGCGAATGGAAGGAATCAGAGTCAGAACGAGGGTTTGGTTTATAAAATGAGGATTTAGCCTTGTACAAGGACTTATTAAGTACAGATTGAGGATAGGCTAAGGCAGAAAGTGAAGCGAAAATGAAATCAACTTCATCAGACAAAAATTCAGGACTACATACTCTCAAAGCGCGAAGGAACAAGCCATGTGCAACGCTAAGTTTGATGGACAAGGGGTGGAAAGAGAAAAAGTGAAGATAGGAATTCGAATGAGTAGGCTTTCGAAATACCTTAAATTTCAAGCCTGTGGGAGAGCGAACTATCAAAACGTCAAGAAAAGAAATAGAACAATCTGATTCCCATTCGAATGTAAAAGATAAAGTGGGATAAAGAGAATTAAGGTAGGTCAAAAAGGAGTTTAAATCGAAGGTGGAGTCTACAGCAGCTAAAATATCATCAACGTAGCGAACAAAGAAAAACGGTTTTGATCCCATAAAAGAGGAAATGAGTTCAGATTCCACATGTTCTAAGAACAAGTTGGCTAACACGGGAGACAAAGGATTGCCCATTGAAAATCCAAAGGTCTGTTCAAAGAATTTTCCATTTACAGAAAAAGAACTATGCGAGGCTGCAAGCTTAATCAAATCTAACATACATGGAATAGAGATAGGCAAAGTAGGATTAATGTCTGGGAGACGCCTGGCGATAAAATCAAGTGTAGGTGAAAGGGGAACATTAGTGAACAGAGACTCGGCGTCAAAGGAAATAAAGCGATCAGAAGGAGATAAAGTAAGGTTACGGAGCCTGGACAACAGATCTTCATTGTGCTTTAAGTGAGAGGACGAAAAATACCCGAGGAAAGGGGATAAAAGAGATGCAAGCCTTTTGGAAAGATGATAGGTGGGAGAATTTACATAGGAAATGATAGGACGCAAAGGACAATTCAGTTTATGAATCTTGGGAAGACCATAAGCATATGGTAAAGAAGGTAAAACAGATTTGAAAGAAAGAATAAACGATCTATACTGCGGATATTTGTCAGACAACGATTTCAAGCCACGATTAAAGTTAGACTGCATAGAAGCTAAGGGATTAGCATCAAGAGGTTTGTATTTAGTGCGATCAAGAAAAATGGAAGAGAGCTTTTCAGAATAGGCGTGTGAATCAAGGATAACAATTTTGCCACCTTTGTCAGCTTGGGAAATCTTAATAGAGGATTTTCTTTTAAGCGAAAGGAGAGCGTCATGATAGCGCTTAGGGAAATCGGACATAGAGTTCAAATCATTGAAAATAGAGCCAATGACTGATGAAAGATACCCATTACCAACAGAATTATTACTTAGAAAATTAAAATTACGAACATACAATGGAAAATGTTTACGGTTGGCAGGAAGACGTTTTACGGTTACAGGAATGTTTACGGTTGGCAGTTCACCTACACTTGATTTTATCGCCAGGCGTCTCCCAGACATTAATCCTACTTTGCCTATCTCTATTCCATGTATGTTAGATTTGATTAAGCTTGCAGCCTCGCATAGTTCTTTTTCTGTAAATGGAAAATTCTTTGAACAGACCTTTGGATTTTCAATGGGCAATCCTTTGTCTCCCGTGTTAGCCAACTTGTTCTTAGAACATGTGGAATCTGAACTCATTTCCTCTTTTATGGGATCAAAACCGTTTTTCTTTGTTCGCTACGTTGATGATATTTTAGCTGCTGTAGACTCCACCTTCGATTTAAACTCCTTTTTGACCTACCTTAATTCTCTTTATCCCACTTTATCTTTTACATTCGAATGGGAATCAGATTGTTCTATTTCTTTTCTTGACGTTTTGATAGTTCGCTCTCCCACAGGCTTGAAATTTAAGGTATTTCGAAAGCCTACTGATTCGAATTCCTATCTTCACTTTTTCTCTTTCCCCCCTTGTCCATCAAACTTAGCGTTGCACATGGCTGAGCATGTAGTCCTGAATTTTTGTCTGATGAAGTTGATTCCATTTTCCCTTCACTTTCTGCCTTACCCTATCCTCAATCTGTACTTAATATGTCCTTATACAAGGCTAAATCCTCGTTTTATAAACCAAACCCTCGTTCTGACTCTGATTCCTTCCATTCGCGTTTTTGTGTCCCATATGTTCCGTCATTGAATACTCGCACTCAATCTTTGCTTCGCTCGCACCTGAATTGTAATGTTAGCTTTTCCTATCCTAATAAGATTAAGTCTGTTGTGGTTTCCAATGCCCCCAAGGTTGTTCCTTCTTCTGGCGTTTATCGCATTGATTGCAATGACTGCAATAAATTTTACATAGGTGAATCCGGTCGTTCTTTGAACGTTCGGATTAAAGAGCACAAGTATGATATTCGCAATCATAATATGAACAATGCTTTATATGTGCATTCTGTAAATAATGACCACTCCTTTAATTTTGATAGCGCCCGCTTGATTTATCCCTGCAATGACCTCCATACCAGAAAAGTGTTAGAGTCATCTGTAATAAGATCGCATCCCGACAATGTTGTAAATCTCAATTCCGGCCTCATTAATGTAAATACTCATGTTGCTAATCTCGTTGTTCGCGGTGTTGGAAATGTTTTATCTTAGATGTCTGAGCCTCTTTGCACATGTCATTCCGCCCCTCCTGTGTCGGCACGCTCTGTTCTTTTCTTACCTGTTAACTTCTTCATTTTTATCTTTTGGTGTACGTGTAGGTGTAAATGTTTTCATTCATTTCATGATTATGACTGTCTGAAGGACGGTCGAAAGCTCGAATAACATTCTTCCGTACTAGTGTGGTTTTTACTTTATTCATTTAACTACGGGTGACAGTGCCTTAACATTACATCTTGAGTCCTATGGAGTTGCCGATCAAGTCCACAAACTTCTTTCTTCTTTCGTTAGTGACTGGCAGATATCTATAGTCTTAGATGGCCAGAAGTCTTCCACCGAGGTTGTCAATCCAGGAGTTCCTCAGAGGTCAATTTTGGTACCTACTCTTTTTCTGCTGTACATCAACGACCTCCCAGACTGCCTAGTGAGTAAATTGGTGATGTATGCAGATGAAGCGGCACTCTTCAAATCCAATGAGCGACTAGCTAAGAACAGTCATCAACGTCAGCGGTCATACGACGTTCTTAATGAAGACTTCGCAGGGTCTCAGAATGGAACGCCAATTGGCTTGTTTCTTTCAATCCTTCAAAAACTCAAGAGTATTCTGCACTCACGACTTAAAGGAGATGATGACTATCATAGCATTAAGATGTCAGATAATAGGATCACAGAACAAGATTCCATCTCCTTCCTTGAAAGACTTATCATGGAAACCGCACATCCAGTCCAGTAGCAAGTAGGCAGCTCAACGCATTGTTAGTCTCTATCGTGCCAGCAGCTATCTTCCACACATACTGTCTGCTATCTTTACAAGTCCACTATTCGTCCTCTGATGGAGTATTGTTGTCATCTGTGGGCCGGCGCCCAGAAACACATTTTAGCTCCTTGAACGGGTTTAGAAACATGTCAAGAGCCATATGGGTGAAAAGCTTGCTAGCAAGTTGCAGCCAGTCTCCGTCAGACGGGATGTTGTTTCATTCAGTCTCTTCTACAGATACTATTTCGGTAGAAGTAGCTCTGCAGAAAATGAGTGCGTACCCAAACCTAAGATCTTCTCCAGATGCACACGCAGAGCTAATGTACTCACATGCCATCATGTGAGCTTAGAACTCGCACGTACTGTGAGTCGCTCGAAAAGCCGCTTTGTTCGCACGGCACAGCTTTGGAATCAGCTTCCCCAGACCACTTTCCGTGACCAATGCAATCTTGATACTTTCAAGAGGCGTGCGAACAGGTTCTGATGGAGGCAGATAATCAGATTAGAGGATCTGTTATTTTCCTTTTATCTATTTGAAATAATACAATTTGCTACTTTTTTTTAGTAACCCCTAGCTTCGTTCATGGCTCATAGCTGTGCTATGAGTGAAATTTCTGCAAAAGAAAAAACTACGCAAGCAGATACTGACACTTAAGATGTGCTTCTTTTAGATCCATAAAATATTTTTTCTGATAGAAATAGGCATCTGATTATTTTTGAAAGATGTATGTGTTATCACAGCGAGTTATTGTAATTGTCCACTATAATGGACACCAGCATTTGAAGCCATTTTCGAGTAAATTTACGCACTAGTTGACAACCATATAGCTACTCTTTGGCGTGAAGCTGGTTAATTTCTGTTTTGCAATGTGGGATCACACATGCAGATATTGCAATCAATGTAATATTTCTTAAGCCAGTGGCAAAGGTTTGAAGAAACATGACGCTTTGAATATTGGCTTTAATCTATAATACACCAGGTGACATGCCATGCTCAATTACGCGTAATTCACGCGTAAACTACGTGTGACCCTAAACATCCGTGGCTATGCGTGACATTGCTGCAACATCTATCGGCAGTCCTGTTATAAAGACTTTGCGTCTGATGTGTCTGCATGCATCAGTGGCTAAACAATGTGATAGGACCTCAATTTCATGCTCAGGGAAGACAGAAAATGCTTAGCGGTTCATCCGTGGTTCAAGCGGCAACGCAGACAACCATAGACTAAAAGCTATAACTACAGTGTACTTATTGTAGACTATAAACCGCAAACTATAAACGCTCGCCCGCGCGTTTTCATAAACATGCCCTATGCTTTAACAGCATCAGATCACGTGATTTCTGACTCTTAGCGGAGCGCGTATGTACGCGCATAGAAGAACAGAATGTCTTTAAGCATGGATGTTTGGGGCGTTCCGTAATTACGCGTGAATTACGCGTGGCATGTCACCAAGTGTAGTGACCTGCGGTTTTACCCGCAACCGCGGCTACTGGCGGATATGAGCAGAGGGCAACTTCGTCACGGGTACGGAAAAAATGAGTTACAAAGCAATTCACCTTCGAACTCGGTACTATTTGTAGATCCATACGCAGATGGAAATTTGAAGATCAGACGCTCCCTAAATTGCAAGACGACTGGAGCTAAAACTTAAGAATTGTAATTTTACTTGGATGACAATCTTTCAATTTGATACAAAAAGAAGCTTATCAGAAGGAAAGCGTCAGTAGCAAAGACAGTGAAAGTTGTTCTCGCACTGCTACAGGCCTGCTGATTATTCCTAATGTTATGGCAGCTATTCATCTCATTTCCCATTTTTTGAACTGAGGATATAACTCAGTATTAAAATCGCTTTAATTAGAGTTAAAATTAGAGCATTAAAATCGTTTTTAGTTTCTACTTTCTATACGTTCAATTGCCTAAAAATTTCACTTTCAGATGTGTTCATGTCAGGGATGCGGAGTCGGAGTCCCGGAGTCCTTTCATTTTTGCTGGAGTCGGAGTCCTATCATTTGATAGGACTCCGGACTCCGGCCCATAACTACACCATTTCCAGATTTATTTCAACATTCGTGAAGTATGATTCCTAGCTTATTAGTTGCTTTTCAGAAAAATGAAAAGTATTTCGAATTTAGTTAATTGTTTTTCAAAAAGATAGTATGTATTAAAGAAATAGTCATATACATTCCAGAAGCGTGAAATGTTTTTCAAAAGATTTTACTTTAATTTCAGATCCGTGAAATATATTTCCTATTTCATCAGTTTTATTTCAGATACATGATTTGTATTTCAGAAATCATGAAATATAATTGAGAAAACATGAATAATATTTCAGAAGTGTGATTTGTTATTCAAGAGATGTTATTTATATTTCAGATCGGTAAAATTTGTTCCATCTTTCATTAGTTGTTTTTCAGATGCAATATTTGAAATTCAGAAATTGCAAAATATAATTGAGGAACTGAAAGTTGAATTTCAAAAACACTAGATGTAGTTCAGTTGACATGAGATGTTTTTCATAAATGTGAAATGAATATAATCATCTGTTAACTTCATTTCAAAATTGTAAATTATATTTCAGATGCAGCTACTTGAAAATCAGAAATGTAAAATGTATTTAAGGAGCTGTTTGATTTTATTCAGAATTGGAATATGTATTTAAGAAAGCGTCAGATGTTTTTCAGTACTATAAAAAGTATTTGAGCAAGAGTAAATTGTGATTCAGATGACATAAAATGTATTTCAGAAAGCCTTAAATGCATTTCAGAAAGCATCAAAAGGATTTTGCAGAGCGTTACATGTATTTCAGAAAGCGTTGAATGTTTTTCAGAGAACTGTCCAATGTCTCCAGACTTGTTGTGATCGAATAAAACTCATGACTTCGGAAATACATCTCATCAGGAACCAATGACACTGAAATAAACCGTAGAACCATGTATAAAATATTGCTGGCAGAAGCTTACCGTGTTGTCTGTTACAATGAATCTCCAAGATAACTGCTGCGTCTGCCACACGTCGATGCTAAGGAAGCCAGTGGCTAGGTGGATACCTTGTCTTCACCTTATCCATGAGTCCTGTCTGCAACCCATGTTGGCTAATCCCCAGTCTCGCTGTCCATTATGTCGAGATGAGATAGAAGAGACAGAGGAAGTGGAAAGGAAGAAATACGCGAAGACTACGGAGAAGGATAGGCGACTCATCGTTGAGGCTGCCAACCGTGGAGAGGACTGGAGAGCGCTATCCGACACGCTAGGCGTCAACTCAAAGACTGCCTATACTTGGGTGCGCTCAGGTCAGCCTTCTCCGAAGACGAAGGGAGGCCACAAACCAAAGATACTGAATGAAGGGGAGATCGAACAACTTGTCTCGTTGGTAGAAGCAATCCCAAGTATAACCCTCCGAAGTCTACAAAGCCACGTGCTGTCGCAGTTCCACAAGTCGGTGTGCACAACGACCATTGGCAATGTGCTGCAAGGGCGATTGTATTCTGTGAAGGCGGTTCACCATCAACCGGTGACCATGAACACCATGGAGAACAAGCAGCTGAGGAGAGCCTATGTGTCCACTCTCAACAACTACATTCGAGATGGAAGACAGGTTGTCTGGGTGGATGAAACCAACTTCAATCTGTTCATACGGAGAAAAGTTGGTTGGTCCAAAGTTGGGCATCGAACTGTCGTCCCTCTCCCATCCAGTCGTGGACCGAACGTCCATCTCATCGGCGGAATCGCAGCCAGCGGAGTCATCAAGATGGACACGAGAAGAGGATCGTTCAGGTGGGAGAACGTGAACGAATGGGTCCAAGGACTACTCCAACAGTGGGCAGAAAATGGCTTTCGACTGCAAGATCTGGTCGTTGTCGTAGACAATGCTCCAAGCCACAGCCGCTTGTCTGCGGTATTCGAAGGTAGCGATGCTGTTCTCCTCCGATTGGGACCATATAGCCCATGCTTAACCCCATTGAAAGCATATGGGCGAAAGTGAAGGCTAGCGTCAAATCAGCTATCCAAGTTCCTACTGTTACAGGACCTCAACTCCAAGAACAAAGGCTGGTTTACTTGGAAAGCTTGATCTCCAATGCCATTCCAACAATCACACCGGCTGACTGCGCACGATCCATCCAGCATGCGACTTCGTTTCACGAACCTGCTCTTAACATGGAGGATATGAACGTAGGGCAATGATGAGCTCATGTATTTTTTGTAATAAATTTTCGAAATGGAATTTATTCTTATCAATTTCTACATACTGTACCATAGAAAATACACACCTCTTATATACATGTGTATCTGGAAATGGTGTAGCGAGGATTGCAAAACTTTTGCTTATTCCTTCTTATCATTAAAATGAACTTATTGTTTCACATCTATTGATTGACTTAGTCTATGTGTACAACTGTAAGCTTATATGCGATTTTTGTGTAATTTCGTGTGTCACGAAAATTTTGCAGGGTTGGAAAACTCAATTTCGACATCAATTCCTAATTCGAAAGTTACATAATGTAGCTACGTGTCCGCTTACTTAGAGATACAGTGTACTGTCTGATGCGGGAATATGATTGTTTTGATTTGATACCAATGTTACATTATAAACTTTACAGTCCTACATGTACCTGTATTTCCTGTGTACTGAAAAGTAAATGACAAATAACTATTTTGTTACTGACTATGCATTGCACCGTATGCATTGTTGCGCATGTTTCTATTGCATTGTATCGATAAGAAGTTGTAAGCTTAGGCCTACATATGCCTTAGTAGGCCTATTGACATTGAATATAATCCAGTAAGCTAATCTACAATGATATTTGATTGTACAATTTTAACAGACGTTGATGCTTGTTTTCTCATATTCTTGGATATATCTGCTTAAGTAGGAATATATCATAAATATATTCAAGGAAAATTATGGACTATTACCGTTCTTATACTACGTACAAACATGAATTTCAACTCCTGAGTTAAGCAAACTTACAGAAACTTTGGGTTATATGACCGCATTCTGCAATGCAGGCTTCGGATATCTTACTGTTTACAAGTGAACTTCTCCACGAAATACATGTAACGCTCTGCAAAATCCTTCTGATGCCTTCTGAAATGCATTTAAGACTTTCTGAAATACATTTTACGTCATCTGAATCACAATTTACTCTTGCTCAAATACTTTTTATAGTACTGAAAAACATCTGACGCTTTCTTAAATACATATTCCAATTCTGAATAAAATCAAACAGCTCCTTAAATACATTTTACATTTCTGATTTTCAAGTAGCTGCATCTGAAATATAATTTACAATTTTGAAATGAAGTTAACAGATGATTATATTCATTTCACATTTATGAAAAACATCTCATGTCAACTGAACTACATCTAGCGTTTTTGAAATTCAACTTTCAGTTCCTCAATTATATTTTGCAATTTCTGAATTTCAAATATTGCATCTGAAAAACAACTAATGAAAGATGGAACAAATTTTACCGATCTGAAATATAAATAACATCTCTTGAATAACAAATCACACTTCTGAAATATTATTCATGTTTTCTCAATTATATTTCATGATTTCTGAAATACAAATCATGTATCTGAAATAAAACTGATGAAATAGGAAATATATTTCACGGATCTGAAATTAAAGTAAAATCTTTTGAAAAACATTTCACGCTTCTGGAATGTATATGACTATTTCTTTAATACATACTATCTTTTTGAAATACAATTAACTAAATTCGAAATGCTTTTTATCTTTCTGAAAAGCAATTTATGGATTCTGAAAAACATTTCATAATTCTGAAATATATCTCATTTTTCCTGAAATAAATCTGGAAATGGTGTAGACCCGAAATATAATACAAACAAAGGAGGCGAAGAGCCGAGTCGCATGCATCCGACTTAAAGCGAAATTTGATAAACTTTCATCGAAATTGATTGATAATTGATACAGCAATGATCACTAAATATAGGTTCAAGTAAGCCTATAATGATTTATGATGTAGGTTACTAGCTTTTTTTAAAAAACTAGGCTATATATACTTGCCACCCGGAGTCGAAGTCCTATTAAAAGCCTGAGTCCTATCAACCCCCGGAGTTGGAGTCCTATCAAAATGATAGGACTCCGCATCCCTGGTTCATATACATGCCTATGGAGTTACAGATCTTCATAGTTTCCTGTTCCTAGTCAATAATCCTTTTTTGACAGTTTCTCCCCCTAAACTGTTTCAAAGTTATCAAAAAAGGAAAATGAAAACCGCAGATTTTATGCGCCAAACGGCTCGCGTACTAAGATCTGTGTTCTTTTTCACTTGCTTACAGCGCTATATAACTTACATTGAAATAATTTTTACGGAGAGATTGTCAATTGCTTTCACATCATGAGATTTATGACCTCCCGAAAGCATTTATCAACTAAGTTACTCATAAGTTTGATAGTAGCATGACATTTATGATATATAGTATGTAGCCATGGATTGACTATTTTCTAGATCCGCTTCTTGAATTGAGGTGATCTGTTAAGCTTAGTGACTACACTGCACTCGGAAACTCGCAATTAAATAGAAATTGAAATGAACCAACGAATGAACCACTGAAACCACTGAAAATGAAAATAACCAATATTTCTTCTATTTTGAAGCATTAAAAAAGTGGAACTGCGATGAATCTCGGAGAAGAGGTTGGCGCAGAGTTGAAAGCGGGGCGGGCCTTATAGGCCTGCATTCACAATACTAAAAATACAAAGAAGATTGACTTTTTGGCAAAGAAAAAATGGTGACTGAATAGCCATGCAAGTCGCAGTGGGATCATGTTTGCGACTCAATTATGTGCTTCAATTATTTTTCCGCGTTACAGTGACAGTCTTAAATCCATGCAAGCAGGAGGGGAATACCTTACAACAAACAATAACGTTTGTTGGATTCCGCTGATTATCATGCACATGTAATTTGAATAATAAAGATGCTTGTACCGATTTATTTGGATAACACATGATGCTTTGTATCTCTGCTAAACCTCATGGGAGATGATCGAATAGATTAAAAGAAACAAGTACCGTTCTATTATCTATTGTCAAGCTAAATTTTAATAATCATTTATTCCTTAATAAACTTAGTTGAATATGTAATACAAATTCTGAAGCGTCATTTGCAAACCTTGAAAGCACACATAGCCGTAGAACAAAGAATTCCTACTATGAAATGGCACATGCGTACACTACTTACAATTCACATGTCTAATTACTCAGGTTTGCGGTCTGGAAATTGTATGTGCGGCTCAATGACGTGGGACGCGGACCGGGTTGCGGTAGACTTCAGGGTGCTATACCGCGGGCCGGGCTGGGCCGTGAAATCTCGACCAGCATCCTACCCTGGGTTGGTGCCTACATATGCCAGATACATGTTAAAAACAATTTCTGTGGATGGTTCGATTATCAGTCACTCAGAATTGACAGATCTGGATTTTGATTGTAACGTTTATGATGATAGTGGTATCATTAGTCATATAAGAATATCATGCAACTCTGACGTATTGCCATATTTGTCAATAATTGTCATTTCGTCTCATTTTTCAGTCAGCTTTCTCATTTCATGGTCTCCGTACGCCGTATTTGCTTTCCTGAATATTGTTGGTTACGCACGCAAAAACGAGGTGTTAAACACTATTCCAGTTTTGATGGCAAAGTCTGCAACCGTTTGGGATCCGCTTATTTTTCTCTTGCGAATGTCAGATGGCAAGCACCATCAGCGTCCTGCACAAACTGCTACTCCAGACGAACAATATCCGATCAATACTAAAGATCAAAACAATAATCGATCACATTGTAGCGTGTTTGAAATTCCTGAAGAAAAGGAAACGCGGGAAAGTGATGTCCAACTTTGGTAAATATTAACTTTAATTTATTAAATTTTACAAAAACTTCTGATCGAAGTGGATTCAACGGGCATGAATTTTAAAATTGGCTTAAAGACAAAACGATGACATGAAAATATGCAGGAACAATACAATGCGGAACAACGATGGCAGATGCCAAGTAGTATATGTAGGCTATACGTGGTTCTCATGTTACAACAGAACTGGTAAAAAATAATATATAAGTTATTGCGCCAACAACAACGTCTGGGCGAATAGCTAAATTATCTCAGCTGAACAAGTGCTGCAGAATTTGTCAACATTACAATGTGTACTGCGATTTAACAGAGGCAGAAAAAAGTAAGATGACACTGCAGGTCAAGCTATACATTGCCAGTTGCTTAGTCAATGCCTTGTTCGATTCACATGTTCTCAATCAATTATGTTGGTCGCTCTAAATGGCATGTCTTGCTATCTCTATGCAACATAAATAAATGCAATATCATGTAATATCAATGAAGATAAAGAACCTTTTATGATAGAAACTGATGTATTGATTCATGTGTCAAAATTAAAGAATCTGACTTATTCAGATTTGAATTAATTAAACATTAATGTCCTTGTTGGTAATCAAATAGTGTTTTTTTTGAAACCGTCAAATGAAATTTTGTCGAGACCGAAATCTGGCCAAAATCAAAATGTTTTGCAGAATATCGACCGACCATTAGCATATTTATTTGTTTTGCTATTAGTTCACATACTTGTGAGTGCACTAATAAATTCGACAGGAGCACCAAGATGGGGTGATAGCGAAGGTTTAGCACTTTCCTTCTAAACAGTTTTACTGACTTGGATTCGATGACATCCTGAGGGGGTGAATTTCCCACTTCAAGGATTTTTTAGGAAAAAATGGTTGAGGTGAATGTTCAAATGTAATGGACTAATGAATGCTAGCCTCGATCAGACACATGAAGATGAGAATTATTAACTATCTCTTCTTTCTTTTAATATTTCTTCTTCTCTTCTAAGGCCTCTTGCACACTTCGAGCGACTACTGGACTGGTTTCTCTTAATAATTTCAAATCATGGTTAGTCTTCTTTTCAATGAATTTTAAATTTTAGTTGTTATGACATCCCAAGAATGAATTCCATCCACAATTTTTTTGTCTAAACTCAGCACCTGTTTAGATCAGGACACGAAAGGCCTCGTACAAATGAATGCCCATGAACTTCTGTAAAATATCACAAACAAAATCAATCTTTAAGTCTTGATTATTAGTATCACTTGAATGGTGAAAACATGTAGGAAACTTTGACTTATAACTCATTGATGAGTTGTTTCGATTGCGTGTCAGCGTTAGCCTTTGCTTGTGACAATGTCCTCTATCACCAATGAACTATATATTCCTTGCAAATCTGTAAAACAATTTTAATCAATCTTATGACTTTTGAAAAGAATCTTTATCATTGTAATTGTATTTTGTAAAGACGGCATGTTCTTGAATGGTTGTGTAATGATCATTAACTCTTGCAGAAATTGCCTTTCAGATTTTTCGGAAAATGGTTTAGAATTGCTTCAAAAAGTTTCTCGGGGTGCGATCGTCACGTGACAATGACAACCGTCCATATTCCTCAGGTGTTCAATTGTTCTTGTATTATTTATTGGCGTTTTGGGAAATTCATTGTATATTTGCGGTCAAGACTGAAATGTATGTTCGTCTTATGTAATAAATATCCCATTCTATGCTGAGTGTTACATAGACCAAGAATACTTATGGTCATAGGACTATGATGGGGCTCCAGGAATAGGCCTACACGATCACCGGAACGAGAACGCGGTTTCTTAAGAAATTGTCGCAGGTCGTTGAGAACCGAACTTTTTTCAAAATGATTGTTGAAAGTAATTCATGAAAATCAAAATGGGAACTGAACATTGATGAATACAGGCTATGCTATTTGCCTTGATGGCTAGTCAGCGGAATAACTAAAGAATTCCTAAGGTAAAAGCTGTAAAGTGGCAGCAGTGTACATAAGAAAAGTAGTTTTGCGACTTAAAAAATATAATGTGTTAAAACATAAAGCAAGTTGCGTCGAACGTTTTCATTACACTCGTAATTAAGGTATGACTTTCAGTGATGGAATAATCTAGCGCTTTATAGAAAATGATGATTAGGCTTAATATAGTCTCTTTTAGTGAGACCTATTTAATCCTAAAATATCCTCCGACGAGTTGTCTCCATTTTGCACCAATGCCATTTTGCTTTGATATATTTCTAATGCCATTTAACTGGTCAGAAGCTTCCAGGTAAGTTTTAATGTACATGCATTGTTGTTTTTTATCCATTTCCCTTTTTATAGTAGTAAAACTGCCAAATGATGAGACATCGAAAGACAATTCCATTATACATGATAATGAAATACATTTTCCCTGACATCATCATCAAGTATCATCAAGCTTTATGAGATCCCTAGACGATTTAGGTGTAGCATTTGAAAGGATGTCTTGTTGTTGGTTCTGAGCCGGTATATGTTAAATAATGCCGCATGGTATTCACTGCAATGCGACAATTCATGCGCTGTCATATTTTGAAGATTGGTAAGGGCCAAATATGTATGTACACATGTAGACTAATTGGAAAATTTTCATTTAAAAAATCTTCGCCGATATATTTCGAGATGATTCTGCGCCACATCATCACGGTCGATAGCATTTTGAGTCAAGATTACATCCATATCAACATGAATTTGAATCCATACCATAGCTCGTAAAAATATTCGTGTATACATAGACTTATGAGTAAGACAAGCACGGGTCCCATGACCCTTGCATTTCTCAAGACCAGGGATGCCGGCACGAGTTTACGGCAGGTGCTGCGCCGGCCACAAGGAAGGCACTTTAGGATACCCGTCATCCCAAACCCCAATTCAATATTTCAGTTGCGTTAGGGCTATCAAGGTTTTGCACAGTATGTCTTTGCACATATGTTTTGCACCTACTGTTAACTTTAGCTTGATAGCTATTCCATGCTCATCGGGCAATGACTCTGGCATCCATGAGTACGTAAATTGAATGAGTAAAAATGACTTTGTTGTCAATTTTAGCCTAGATAAGTTAAATTCTGCAAATATACTGCACGATGCAGTATTCACGTGGCACCCTTTCACTGCAAGAAGAAAACAAAGAGGTCTGATTCTTAGTAACTGGATGAGCCCAATGATCTCACAGAGAGATCGACCATGTTTGTCGATCGATTTCGAGTATATTAAAAACCCATCTTCAGGACAATACAGTAGCTGAGACAACAGTTTTTATACATGGCTGAATCATGGTCAATGCAATTCACTAACAGAAGCTAAAATTAGAACATTTGGAGAGGCACAGATGAAGAGTTCTCATTTATTAGTACATTAGTACTTGATTTAATACATAGTGTCTCTGCAATGCGGATGTGAACACTTCTGAATAAACCTTTGAAGTCCTCTTGGCTTGCTTCGTGTGGATGACAGCTCACTTCGGTAGGGAGTGGCTTTCCTCTCAGATGCTCATTCATTCTCGTGATTAGGTGTCTCCGTGTCTCACCACTGTAACAGCTTGAGCACTGCCTGCATGCATAACAACAGATCACATTGGATGCTAAAGACAGAGGGACTTCATCTCTATTAGGCCGGTTATGTTGATGAAATATTTGCCATCTTCAAAACTGAATCAGAGGCTGATACTTTATTGAATTTGATAAATTCTATACACGACAGGATACGTAATTTCCAAATAAATGAAAATAAAGACGTCACTCCCTTCTATTTACGACTTTTTATTTCAATTTAAAAATAAGCACCCTTGGGCTTATTATCCAAGACCCTTGGGTGCTTATTTTTAAATTGAAATAAAAAGTCGTAAATAGAAGGGAGTGACGTCTTTATTTTCATTTATTTGGAAATTACGTATCCTGAAATGAACCTCCCGTATCGACGCACAACGAGTGAACTATACACGACAGCATAAACTTCACTAGTGAAAAGGAAGAAAATCACAAATTAGCTTTCTTGGATGTGACGGTCAGTTTTGAAAATTCCTCTTTTGCGACTGAGTGGAGAGCTAGACCTACGAATACGGGAGCTTATATTCCTTTTGAATCTGATGCTCCTATGAAATACAAAAAGTCTGCGGTTCGTTCTCTTTTATCAGGTGGACTAGTTCCCCGCCTTCTGACCGCTACTAGCTGGACACTGTCCTTCGTGCTATACCTATTGGTACTAATCTAATTAATTCTCATTACAGCTTTTCACGTTAAGCTATCTTCTTCTTTTTGACAATCAATATGACACATTTAATTAATTGTCCTGTACTCACAATATCAGTGACTTACACGCATGTTATACTCGTAGAATTCACAACCACTTTCTCTCTCTTAACATTATGGAAATTATGCATAAAAAAGTATTTAGCGTTAATGCGATGGAATGGGTAGCGGCCTCTACTCAAGCCTCACTTGCGTCATGTCAATCCAATAGATGCTTATGCTGTAATGCTTTCAATCCTTCCTCTTCGTTCACTAGTTTTAGTACAGGTGGAAATTTCACGTTCGATAAGACGGGTAAATTCAATTGTAAAACCAAAAATGTGATTTACTTACTCTCTTGCAAAAAATGCGGGTTACAGTATGTAGGTCAGACTACTCAGGCTCTACACTGCAGATTAAATGGACATCGTAATAGCATTAGTAAAGGCACTAAGAATACATTTCTTATTAATCATTTCCGTGAAGTAGGACATACTTGTAATGACATTTCTGTTCAAATTATAGATGTTATTAATGACAGTAAAGATAAAAATGATGTTGTTCGAAAACTTAATAAAAGCGAAGATTTTTATATACGCACGTTAAATACTTTGCACCCCTTAGGACTTAATGATAGAGTTTCCGGAGGTGGTTGCGTGTCAAAAGGCACTGTTGATTACGGTAGCTATTTCAACAGTCCTATCCCCAGACGCAAACGTAGTCATGGCGTTAGAAATAGGAAAAAGGTCAATAAGACCAATAATATTGATGACTCGATAGCATATTTGAAAAACTGCTTTAACGGCTGCAATCTTGCTAAGTTTTATCAAAGTCTTAGGTCTTTGAGTTACAGTACTTTGCATATTATTAACAAGAAACTCAATCATGAGTCTAGTAACTTTGCGTATTTAGTTTCTGCATATTATTACAATACAATATGTAATTCAGAGTCCAAGCAGTCTAGCAATGTAAAAACAAATATAACTTTTGAGTTCAAAAACAAAATTATGGACAAAGTGGATATCAGTAGTATTCTGCATGACAGAAGTATTAATCGGCTTGTTCCAGAACAGGAACAGGATTGTTATCCTCCGAAAACTTATTTTACATTGAATAGCCCTGTCTCTTTGAAAATCTGCAACTATAACAAATTTTTGAAAACGCTAGATAAGTCTGATTTGCATGATATCTTAAATTCTAAGTGTAAATGTAATGATCACCCTTCTTTTGTTAATGATTATCACAAACACGTTTTCACAGGTGATTTGAATTTTATTAATGAACCTGAGTTTAAAGAATTGCTTGCTCTAGGAACGAAGCATCGTTTACCCAGGAAGTGTAATCATAAAAATATTATAGACAGTATCACAGTTTCGCTCGATAAGCACATAGCTAAGATGTGTAGGAAGCACAAAAAAATTTTAAGAGCTGATTATTCGGATTGGAGAAATAAGATTTTAAAATTAGTGCGAGACAAACTATATAATAATAAGCTCAAGAACCAAAACAGTAACAATAGCAAGAATACAATGAGTAATAGTAACATTAATTCTCTTAGCAAGATTAGCAAGTTACTGCATTATTATCATGATAACTTCATTATTACTGCGGTAGATAAGGCTAATAGCAATTATGCGTTCATTTGCAAGAAATTCTATGTTCTGGTTTTATTACAGGAACTTGGATTTGATTTGAAGACATTAACTCCCATAGGTAATAGTACATACATACCTGTTAACATAGAGATCAATAGTTTAGTTGTAAATCATAAAGAGATCATTAGTAATTCCTTTCATACTATTTGTAATAAAGATAATCTTAAACTACCTCGATTGTATTGGATACCTAAATTGCATAAAAACCCTTACAAGTTTCGCTTCATAGCAGGTGCTAAACAATGCACTACTAAACAACTTTCGACTAAGATTAATAAAGGCCTAACCGTTATAAGAAATTACTTTAAGGAATATTGTAACGCTATCTATAAAAATAGCGGAATTAACTGTTTTTGGAGTATAGTATCTTCGATCGAATTCCTAAATAAGATTCAAAACATCAATATACATAACGTGCAAGTTTTTGACTTCTCCACATTGTACACTAACTTGAATCATGACGATGTTATTCATCACATTTCTGACTTGCTAGATTTGGTGTTTAATGATTCGAATAGGAAATACTTATGCATCGGTTATGAAAAATGTTTTTTAGCTAGTAAAAAGTATCAAGGCTATAGTGTTTTTACTAAAGATAACTTTAAGGATGCTATTAAATTCATTATTCATGAAGTTTACGTCACTTTAGGTGGACAGGTTTTTCGACAGATAAAAGGTATACCGATGGGAGGTAATTGTAGCCCTTTGCTAGCAGACCTTTTTCTTTTACACTGCGAATATATTTTCATGTCTAATCTTATGAAAAGTAAAAAGTATGGCCTAGCTAAACTTCTATCGAATACCTCTAGATATATAGACGATCTGTGTATTATTAATTATAAAAATTTCGCTTCTTTAATTCCTAAAATTTATCCACCAAGTCTGGAGGCAAGTAGAAGTGGAGATAATGATAACAACATTGAATATTTAGACATTAAAATGCAAATCACTAATACAGAAGCGGTTACCTCTGTATTTCATAAGGTTGACAACTTCAATTTTCCTGTTACGCTCTTAACATTTCCTCAAAACACTATGCCTTACAAAATAGGTATCAAAGTTTTCGCGGGACAGGTTTTGAGATATATTCGTATCTGTACACATGAGAGCGATTTTATTGAAAAAATAAATCGTACCTCCACCACCCTCATTGCGAGAGGTTATAATCGCTTTGATCTTAAGCGCAGTGCTGAAAAGCAGTTACACAAACACAGAGAGACTTTATTGAAATACGGTTATTTCTCCGCTAAGCAACTTTTGGACAACTGCCCGAACTTTATTTAAGTTCCTTTTCCATATTTCCAGTTTAGTCAGTTCGAATCATCTCGATGGCGTAGTCAATGTATCTGACTACATGTCCGAGATTTTTCTTTCGAGGCTGCTTTCTTTAAAGCAGGGCCCCGCTTGAGCGAGTTTGAATGTACAGGAATTAAGGGGCCGAAACGTGAATCTTGCTCAAGTTCCTGCTGATGACCTCTATTGCCTTTGTCCTCATCAACTTTATCACAGCATATATCAATTATCTGTTTTAGTTGCACTTCATGTAACCTGTGGGAAAGCCAGATCGGTCCTTTGGAGGGATCAAATTCTTTACTTTTCATTATCTTCAGCTTCATCTTCTCACTTCGATTGAAGCATTTGCATAACACCACACGTGGTTGACCGCATTAGTAATGTCAGGTCTGTTTGTAATTGTATTTGACTGATAGCAGATTGGGATTTAGATAAGTTACAAAGTTTGAAGTATTTAAGCAGACACACAAGTGTCATGTCTATAATCACTCCTTTTTAGACGCTAATGTCATAAGTAAGTTGTTAGATTTATAATTTTGTTTAAAACGCAGTAGTAAGTTATATTTTTTCTCTCAGTTTTTAGTTAGGCCTGTAGTATTATTATTTTTGTTTATGATCTACCGGAGGTTAGCCTCAACCAATTTAATCAGGGCCAAGCGCCTCAGTAGTTCGCTAGATTATCTTCAACATTTCTGACATTTCAATCAAAGTTGCGAAATCGCGGACTCAAGTCTGAATTTAATCCGCGATCGCGGACTAAAAGCCAAATTCATTCCGCGATCGCGGAATCTCGGACTTAACTAATTCCGCAATGCGCAGCTCTGTCCAATAACAATTTCGAGATGCCGCTCTTGATGAAAGTCAGTTATCTTCATCTGTCTCAATCAACTCTCTCTCTCTATTGATTTTTTGGAATAACACACAGTCCTTACACGACCATTTCATTATGTAGACTATATTATCACGTTTTCATTCATTCTAATGCATGCAATGTTATCAGGACCTGATAATTTCACTATAGTAAACAACACGGTGTGCATGGAGAGGCGGTCTCATTTTGAAAATTTCCTATTATATTTCTTAACAGTTTCTGGTGCATTTTTGTATGAAATTTTCAAAAATCATGGTTTAAGAATCATACAATTAGCCCTTTTCAAGAAAATAACGAAAATTCAAAATGGCGGACATGAAACCGAAACTGCATTCTGGGGCTAGATGAAAAATGTCTCGATTATTTCGTCAACAGCTTTCGATGTAGTCTGATACGCTCTTTTCAGTTATCGCTGTTGGAATATATCATCCAGGTAGCACTTTTCGAGAAATAAGGAAAATTCAAAATGGAGGCCATAAAACCGAAACAGCATGTCTAGGCCTCGTCTAGTAGGTATTATGCTTCAACAACAAGCCTTGGAGGTCTGATCGATCTGATGCCGACCACTGATTCACATATTTTGGCTCGTACACAAGCGAAGATGACTCTTCCAAGAAATTTTGAGAACCTGTTAGGACCTCCAAGACTTGCTGTTGATGCACAATACATATTAACCGAGCCCTAGACTCCTCCCCATCAACAAAAAGACGACTTATCACGACTAAAGACGTCTCAACTCGTGTAAAAATGTCCGTTAGTGAGTCGTCTCAAGACGTGACTTCTGAGACAAGTTGGGATGAGTTTATGCGACCATTTAGGACGAGTGAAGACTAGATTAATAAGGCTATTATGCATCCGAGTAGCATTCTTACCAAGTTCTATGAAATCGCAGCTTTAGAGGCCGAGAGAATGAAGGAATCGAACCATCAAATGCACACTCAGACGCAATCGCCATCAATATACATGAATACTACAATATTCAGGATATTATAGTAAATTATAATAAAGCTCATATCAAAATTTATAAAAAAGTAAATTTCATAGAAATTTTCAAATACAGTAGTGTTCGGATTTAGCAACAATTCGGATTTACTAACATATTTTCGTAGCACGGCGAAGTTTACTATGTATTATACAGAAATGTTAATTTTACAGTTATGAATCGTTGAATGTACAAATGATACAGTCCTAACAAGTTTTACGGAAAATAGTTGCTTTAAGTTATGACTATTTTACCATCGGCAAGGACGGTCAAGTTCAATAAAATCAAGATCGTCAAAATTAAAGGGGATGATACATGAATGAAATTAAAAGGACGAAATTGTCGATTTACGTATATTAGCCGATATCAATCACTATCACTTTCTGCACTTTCTACTACTTCTTTGTTGGCCTCAGCCCGACTGGCTACCGACATCCGTCTTCCTGCCCGCTCCTTAATGCGCTTCGTGTACTGAGGCAGGTCCGCCAATATCCTCTTCTCCTTTATTTTTTTGTCACTTTCATTTGAGGCATTCCTCTGAATTGCGCCTGAAACAGAAATATGCAAGGCATATTCGGAAACTACCGACGATTTCTTCCTAAATTGATTTCCATTTGATTTTAAAAAATGTAATCAGGCCCTTTCTATTATTTTGGTAGCATACATCACATTCACCACTTTTCTATTGATTGCATTGACACTAAGATTGACATTCTAACATTTTCTTTTGAGATTCATATAGTAAATACATGCAGGTTGTTCAGCTCCTTAGGATGATGGGGACTCACTTGAATCCTCAGCATATACACACGGGACGCACCGAAATGGAACTGCTCTTTATGTGAAATTGATTTCAACCAGATGGAGGGCTGGTCGAAAAACTACATCTAGTTGAACAAGTTTTCCAAGTTAATTCAACACCTTTTCAATCAATCTGTTTCTATTAGAAAATATTCATAATTCGGGCAAATAAGTTTTCCAAGTTAATTCAACACCTTTTCAATTAATCTATTTCTATAAGAAAATATTCATAATTCGGGCAAATAAAACATATTTGTTCCAGTACATATGGGTTAAGTTATGAAATTATATTCAACACAACGTAAGCAACAGTCTAATCAACAAAATGGACAATCATATAACTTACTTATTAACAAAGCAACCAGTCCGGTATCGTTGATCCCGATTTTCCCTCGTTGGCCATCCTTATTGAAATTGCTCCATACCTCGGGTCCCGCAAGAAGCATCAACATATTTTTTAGTCCGCTTTTAATACTTATATTACGACTTTGTAATGAGAGCAGCGTCAACTGAAAAGTTCAAAAAAGTACTTGAAAATAGAGTGTGAATCAACATGCCATAATCAAATCACTATGCATAACTATTTAAACTGCAGTACTGCATCGTGTGAAAACAGGATTGACACGATTCAAATCGTTTGAAAAACCTAGGTATTGTATTTTTTTGCAGCATACCCCAGTATGACAGAAAACGGAAAAAATTTCTTCGACCAAGATATCTATTAAAACAATAAAGAATAAAGATGAACAATAAAGGATCACTTTATCATTTTAATAGATATCTTGGTCGAAGAAATTTTTTCCGTTTTCTGTCATTATGAATGTCCGACCTATTCACGTTGAATCTTACATACCCCATGATGGTGATATGCAGTATATTAAGCATGTGGCAGAGTCAGGAAAAAAGTAAGGAATTTAAATGCAATGCACTTACTAATGGCATTTCATTTTTATTCAGCTAAGCGAAACAGTAACATAAATCAGCGAATTACATAGGTAGGAACAGCGTATGGAAATCCTATTTGAAAAAGAAGAATCCAGTCATTTTCATTTTTCAGACAATTGTGATATAGGTGAACATGTATTTACCACATTTTCTCTCTCATTCATGTCTGTATTTAAACGCAACAGATAATTTTTTCCTACTGAAAGGTACTGTTGATGTCTCCCCTCTGATCCCTCCTCTCTCTCCTCGGCTTGAAACAACCAAAGTCGTCAAATGGTCGAGTTTCGCATTCATCCGACCCATCTCGATGAACATTTCTTTGAACCATACTACAATAAAAAGGAAATGTAAGTATGTAAGCTCTACTTAATTGAATCAGTTATAATGTTCATGCTTCCTTTCACCCATTCAAAACTGAACTGTACAAAAACACTATCATAAAAGAGGATCGAAAACATAACCGACATGCCACCTGAAATGCTGAGCAACTATGGCATGACAAACACAAGTCTTTGAATATTTTACCTTCCAGTTTATGACACACTTCTCATGACTGCTTAAATTTGACATCTGAAGAAATTAGAATTGACATAAAAATATTAGGCTACACAGATATAAAATGAATACATATATACTTAGATATAATAAAACATGTAGCTTGCGAAAATAGAGTAGGCCTGAGAGAGATGATCTGATCTAACAAGCTACAATTTACATGAAATTGCGGCCTACCACTTGAGCGTAAATGACATGCTAAAAATTCAAGTTGTTGCACCTACCTCTGTGCTATGACCTAATGGCAATTCGTGGAAGGAAGCATTTGTCATATCCATACTTGTGTCTCCGGTCAGATTGCATGTCTGTAATAGCAATAATACCAGGGTTACACATACGAGTATACCGGCATAAGTTTCCTATTTACACATACATGTACCTTCGTTGTCTGACTTTCCATTTCCACATCTTCTAAAGTAGGTGGCGGCTGTAAGAAAAAAAGAGAGGTTCAATGAAGACTTACATGTTGACTCTCACATTGATATTTGATGTTTAAACTATTTACCTAAAATCATATTACTCAATTTTGGAGTATGATTTCTGTTAACATAATTTTAATTTAAATAACTTGTCTTTCTGAGTTACGATTTTCTTCAATTCTCAACTCACCACTGTTCCGGAAGAGCCCGAAGAGGCTGTCCACAGACGTTTCAATTTTGAGGGGATATCAGCTCCTGATTCCGCTTCACTACTTCCGGTAAAAAAGTTCTGAAATGATATAGTGAAACAGTTTTGAATGTTTAAATGTATATCATGCAATTTCTCCAATACATAAAGTCACTAAATGCACGATAAATCTGCATTTGATTTTCCATACTAATACATGCCTATATGTTTTCCATACTATGTTTCAGTGGATAATTATAATATAGGTGTAACGATAGCGGGAATTGCTTCTTTGATCGGAGAAATCAAAATACACAACTGGCGTCTACCAGCCCCAAAACTTGATTTATTCAAAAATCTCTTATAACTCAATACATCGCTTGAATTTCAAAATGACTATGTAGTACATGCAAAAGTCTTAGTTAGATCATAGAACCATACAAGAATGATATGGGAGACGCGTATCCAAAGACATGCACCCATCGTAGAAACAGAAAACAAAACACCCAAAAATATCAGACTCTATGGAAGCCACAACACACAAGTACTCGTATCTTGTTACAATAGGTATTTGCATAATATTAAACACTTACACTGGATGGTGGTAGATGCTGTCTCCTTGCCTTCAGCCGTACTGGTTGGAGATATGAGCGTATTTCTTCAACACTCAAGTGCTTGGCTCTCATTGTGGTACAAAACTTCTGCGAGTCCCTCAAAAGGTCCTCGTTTTCTGCTATTTGTACGATCACCACCATACACCCTGTCGTGACATCTTTTCTTTCAGCGAAAATCCTTTCACTATCTCGCAGTGATTCGAATAACTCATATGTCCAATTAACCAGGTTCCGACATCGTGAATTTCAAAACTCTTGTTATCGAGGTAGTACATCAGGGCAAATGTGTTCTTTTTAAATACGTCCATAGTCTGAAAGTTTCTGAGATAGTAAGAGATATTAACCAGATTTTGTTCATGTTTTGCGACAATGTAAACAACTCAAATCTAGACTGTTGATTAACATATACTCCGTAAAATTTCAATAGGCACAGGAAACAAATTTCAGTTAAAAATGATCTTTTTATCAAATTGAATTGAAAAATTATTGACTTGAGGCATCTCTAAAAAATGAAAACAAAAGCAGGGGAGAAGGCAATTGCTTCTCGTTTACGTCTTTAGATAACATCGTAGATGATGAAGTTGTGGTGATGCTCCACAAGTATAATGTAGATGCGCTCTCTCAACACGAGGCTGTACAGGCCTATTCAAGATACACAAATCTAGCATGGACCTAATACGTGGCTCTAGCATGTGTTGGGCTCTACTGAGTGTCAGATAATATGATAGGTTGGCTCAGATTGTATAATAGGATAAAACGTTATCGCCGGTTTAGCAACAGGACGCCAATAATTAAGATACATGTACTAGTAGTGCTTTTTTAAAACTTTTTTACCGGTATATAAGGTAAACCTCATTTCCACTTATGGTAAAAAAACGAAGTGCATACATGCCGAATGTGTGTCATAATAATGCTTCAATCTGTATATTTTGGATTTTTAATACAAAGCAAAAATTCGGCTAGAGGGTGGGTGCCATACCCATCATCCCATGTGCCAAATCACCCCATTCTCCCCTATTACATATAACGTGCTTAGAAAACCTTTACATGCTAATTGAAGAAAAAAGATCTGGTGATTATGCATAAGGTCTTTATTAACTACGCATCTGCATACGTGTGTAAAATCGGAATGAATGTGTCTCTCACTTTAAATAACTTGCATTTGACATCATGCAAAATAATGGATGACACATTTCTGCTAAATTTACTACCACAGAATATGTCCAGTTTGTTTGAAGGCAAGGGATAGAAGAATGCATTCGACATGGCGCTGAGACATTGGCCATTTAAGGTAACCCGACCTTCCTCGAAAATAATATCAATTATTTTGAATACATCGTTTTGGTGCGTCAAAACATATCGATTGTTCCTTTTGATTTCAAAAGACTATTGCGAAAATGGCACTGTTTGGAAAAACGGTATGGTGTGTTTTCCTTAGCCACATCAAAAACCGGAGAGAACTGACCCAAGTCTTGGCCACTTTCTCGTATGCGATTGCAAGCCTGCTGAAGTGGAAGGTTGGGGGAACGAATAATTCGCTTCAAAAACCGCATAAAGTTTTCAAAAGGAAAACAACTGAATTTGTCTGCTTGCCCCAAGCGCCTACAGTCCTCAGCTGGATGGATCAGATAGTGCGCATTCAATGTAATAAATGTTTTACCAAAAATGATCGCTGAGTTCGCAATTATCATCTTGGCCAGCTCATGAACATAACTCGCCCGTGTTTCGCACCATAAGGGATGACAAATTATGCGACCATAAACAAAGATTGACATGAGCAATTCATGGAAGTCTTTGTTCACACAGCGTTTTGAGGATAATCGGGCCTATATACAACCCAAAGAGACGCAATTCAGTAGCTTTCCAGAGGCCTAAATGTTGCAGGCTTCTGGGTTTTCGACAGAAATCTGACGGAATATCCAGACGAATCTGTGATATCAAATCATTCATTTCCAACTCTGCTCACTTAATTTGTGAGGTCTGTTTCCGTGTTTCAATTGTTCAAGGACTTTTCTTATCAAACCGTGACACAAACAGTGCATATAATCGGAAAAAATTGTATCATATCGATTGAGCTAACCAGCTCGAATGGACTATCTCCGGTATGATGCTCTACATGCTCCCGAGATCCAAACGTGTGATTGGTCCTTAATTCAGCATCAACTTCTAAAAAACATCTATTTTGCAAGTCCACTCCCTTCTGAATACATCTCTCGCAGTTGAAATATCCAGAATGGCCTTTAATCCCTTTTATGAAAGATTTAGCCGGAATGTCACAGCAGCACATCGATAACTTGAAATTGTACGGCAAATTCTCATTCGGTTCGTTGAGCTCCAACATCAAGTCTTCCAGGAATACAGTGGCTGATTCTGGTTTCTGTAGTCCATAGTAAAGGCCAACAATAAATACTGATTTAGGTAGTTCCTGTATATCAGCAAGAACCGGCCAAAAACCTGATACAGAGCTTTTGAAAAGTGGTACACCGTGTATGTTCATCCGAACGTTGATTTCGGGTACCGTAATATGGTTAGAAAACAACTTCAGTCCGTTTCTTAAGCCGAAATGTACGTAACGACCTGGAGCAACATGACGGTACACAATATCCTCTTTATTTTTCAAAAGAGTCCTTGCGTCCTTAGGTAATATGCTGTGATACTTTCGTAATATTACTAGTGACATATTCGCATTAGATAATGACTGGTTAGAGGAGATAATAAAGTCTCTGATGTCTTTCACAATATCGTTCGATTCTGTGCTTGAGTCGCTACAATCATCAGAGGAATAGCTGGATATTTCATCCGAGCAAGAAACTAGATTTTTATTTGTGTCTTCTGTCTCTTCAGAAGAAAGCAAGTTTATATTATCAACACGCGAAACCCTAGGAATATCATCAAAACATTCCGCCACTGACTCTACACTTTGAAATATTGCGTGTGGTTCTTCAGTAGCTCTTTCTAAATTTATATGACTTTCACACTGCCTCAATATACGGCGCCTTTTTCTTCTAGCTTCTGACATAATTAAGTCACAATAAAACAGAATAATCAGGCAACAATGATGAGCAATGCAATCGAATACTATAATGTCTACAACGCGTCGCCATTCCAACAGTTTGCGATTTGTCAAAAAAAATTCTAAATATGGAAATTTTAAGAGATTTAGCCGATTTTGGTAAATATTTCGGTCAACATTTGTTCAATTTCTTTTTCCCGCCATGGAACCTAAGGATTCCTTAGCAGATTGAAGCAAAATTAGGATAAAAATAACGTCATTCATAAATACAATCTTCTGATAGTCAGTAAATTCATCCAATCATTTACAGTAAAAGTGAATACATATGTAAACGCATTGGAATTTTGCAATGCACCGTCAACTTGTAATGTTAAGGAAAAGATGTCGCCTCTTTAAATAATGTTTAAAGAAAAACAACGTTTATCTAACTAGACGCTTAGAGATCGTGGATAATGTCATAGAATACTATGTCATATTTCTCTCATTCAAAACTAGATATATGAGAGCGTGAGTTGTTCGAAGAGGAGAAATATTTAGCACAGATGTTGATTATCTGCTATTCTGACAAGCAAAGCCATTTTTTTCTCTTTAGGCAACAATTTCAGGTATATTTGAAAAAGTAGGTGCTACATATAATCGGAGAAAATTTTCGGTCATGCGTGTGATGATTCTGATGAGAATCATCATGCATGAGCTGTATTAGATACCATTCACAATTTCATTTTTAGACCAGTCAGGACGAGTAGAGTCGTCTCAACTGGTCTCAATTTTGCATCTGCTTTGAAGACGAGTTACGACAACATGAGACCAGTTACGACGAGTAAAAAAATTGTGTAGATCAAAAACAAAAATGACGTTGTGGCTAAATATCACTTTTTGTGCCTATTCGCTTCAATATTTTTCTAAAGCGACCATTTCTGTGAAATGCGACGAGTGAGACCAGTTGAGACCAGCTGAGACGTCTCAGAGACGTGTTTTTGCTGCTG
>CAJQUW010015227.1:0-38699 GCA_907163375.1 Prostheceraeus crozeri | reverse complement strand
CCATATGACTTTTTTGTGCTGCTGGATGAAACTGTGATACATGATTGAAATATGATTTATAGGGATAATCGCTTTGACCACCTTCCACCTGCTGCTCTCCAATCGTTAGAGACACACACGAAGTAATGTAAGTCAAGTGGTAAATTGTTCAGTTCCAACTTTATGTGCTCGTCAATAGCATTCCATCTGCTTGCTGAATACTAAACCTCAAATCAACATCGCATAAACTAACTCAAATCTATTAAGTCATCACTACCACCAGGAAATAACAAATTCAATGGCGCCGCAGCATTCTCATCTGTTCGAGGATGATAATTCTACCAATACTGAACTAAGAATATCTGTCCTGTATGGCTGTTGATCGAACAAACAAAAAACCGGAAGTTTTACACTCCATGAATAGAAGATAAGGCAGCGTCGTCCGTTTACGCCTGATGAATGATTAGAGCCCTCTGCGACGTTTTGCGAGAATGCCTATTTTGACTGAAGATCGCACCATACAAGCTCCGCGATGTTTCCTCCATCCTTATATCATTCGTTAGGTGATTTCCTTGTCCTTGATACACCAGCAATGGTCTGCTTCAATGTTTTTAAACCGCGTTCCTTCCCACGATTCAACAAACTGCTCTTAAAACTTCTACCTCTGGAAAGATCACTAGCAACATCACCAGCAAAGCCAACGGCATTACTTAAAACAAATTCGTTTTAAAAGACTACTAACCGACATGGATATGAGAGGTGCTACAAACAGATTTCCAGTGCACCAAGTTAAGCCTACCACCTCCACGTTGGCGGCGATCCCCCGATGTAAATTAGTCCTCCGCCACTTTCATAGGAGGGTCCTAGACAAAAAATGAGGCAGTTGGATTCATAGCTCAAACCCTAAACATTGTTAGTTACAACTTTGCATGAATCACTGTCGATCACTTAGATGAAAGATGTCGGCACGACGCATCCAAGAGTTCATACTTGAAGGATAACCCGTCCATTTAACAAGACACCATTCTTCACCCTTGCCGTTTTTTACATACGAATGATTTACTCTACCAAAATAATAGTTTTCACTGAAACTTCCCAGTGGACTACCTCAATCTCATCGCGGTAAAAGCTACGCTCAAATTTCTTTCATTATCGAAAACTTTTCAACTTGAAGTTGGTCGGAGAGTCCTTAATGATTTAATCCTTGGATACTGTTAAATACCCTCCATCTGTCCAACTTCGGAAGGTACCCTTTAGCAAAGAAACACTTTTCACTACTTTTTGTGAGATAGCGAACTTTATCCGCCAATTTTCCAACATCACTTTTACACATGAGTGCCGTTTACGTTGAATGGAATGATTCGCGCACTTTATCTACATTGTCAGCATTTACATCTACTGGTCTGAGTCCAATAGAACGATGGATAGAGTGATTGTAGGCATGGAGTGTATCTTGTAGAACCTTTGTCCCCAATTTTGTGTCAAGTTGGCAGTAAAATTGTCGCCACAAAGCGATTTTTTAATGTGCGATTAAAACGTTCAAACGAGTGCACGCTTTATAAGCGCCTCTTTACACTAAACAACTCAATGTCATGCCTCTCAAATAATCTTGTCACATGCTGATTTTCAAACTCTTTTCCTTGATCACTCAGAATTCTTATTGGAATCCGACCTTCTCGAAAAATTGTTTGGAATGCTTTTGCTACTCCTTTCCCTTCTTTAGTTTTTAAAGGTTGAGCCCACGCATAACGTTAGAAAATATCAATGACGGTTAAAATAAAATTATTGCCCGAGTTATGTTTTGAAATGGAGGCAACATCGCACAAATCTGCTTGCCACTGTTCATCGATGTCATGAACAATATAATGGCGGGTGCGGTACTTCTTTTTCGCTTGTTTGTGGAGTGTATAGGTAGCCTGACCCTTTAACCATCGTTTCACTTGTGATTGTGGAAGACCACTCGCTTTTGATAATTTCTTGATAGATGCAAATCCTGCCGGATGTTTTACATCAGAATAGATTGACTTCAAACGTTCAGTCGATGACGGCTGACCGCTTTTTTCCTCCTTCTCATCTTTTTGTTTTCTTGCCTTTCTACATTTACAACAACTGCAGCATTTAGCTTTAGCGGTTTTGCGATCGTGTTCACATTGCTTAGGGGTTTCATTATGAGAGCTGGCGCAGCAAGTGCAAGTGACAACGACATTCACCTCTGGCGGCTCATTACATGGCAAGCAACACATCTGCTTCATATTAATAGTCTGAGAACATGTAGTTCCTAGGAGGAGCTGTTTTACGTTTTCCTTTTACCAGTTTTAGTGGCGATGTAGATCTACGTCGAGTTCTTCCTCTTGTTTGCTTAGTGAGTGTGGGAGGGGATGTAGCAGGTGACGTCTTAAACCAATTTGTTGGCATTTTCATCGCCTGAAGCATTGGAGTAGTAGCCACTGTTGAATCAAGTTCTTTCAATGTCTCATTATTTAAAGCAAATTTTGGCACATTAATGCTTTTTCAATAGTTTAAGAAAGTATGACCAACCAGGTGGAACATAGCCCTGACGCGCTTTCTACGTGTCGCATACTGAATCAAGTCTTCATAACGTGAAGCATCAATCACTTTATTTTCATCTGTAATGATTTCTCCTCTATCATTTACATTGAGATGGGGTTCAATACTGTTGATAAGAGATATGGCATGTGCGCGAGATGCTAAAGGTGTAGCAGTCGATACAGAGTCACGCATCTTATTCTTCAAGTTTTTCAATTGCTCAACAGTTTCCGATTGTAATAATACAGCACGATGTGGATCTTTGATGTGAACATTTTGCTGATAATCTATTTCTTTCCTATACATTTGATTTGCAAGATTTGCTTTACTTGCTGCATGGCAGTCAATTGTACATATTCATCCTGAGGAATAACAATCATGCGAGAATAAGAACTCATAGTTTGTAGATAATCATGGGAGTTTTCAAAATATCACTTCGAAATCTAAATTCTTCCGGACACTCTTGCGTAAAGTCAATGAATAAGTAACCGTATGGTTTTTCAGTAGCTGCTTGAAAAATTTCAATTAAGGCTTTTGATCCTCTGGGTGCAACTTGTCGCGCTAAAATTTCAAATTGACTTTTATCTCGCGGATTCTTGAAAATAGCATAATAGTGTGTATTCAGGTTTCGTGTACGAGCTTCTTTTCCATCAGGAAACAAATTTTGTGTAATATAGATGATAAAACACCTTTTATGGTGTGCTGCGCGAGTGAACATATCTGTAACATCTTTTGAATTCTTACTTTCTTTTAATAAATCATCCAATACAACAACATCATTAGACTGAAGTTTATCCACTGGAATAATTCCTTCATGTCGAATAAAGTTTGCGACTTTGCAATTCCTGAAACAGCGACGGTTGATAAATACCATAACACCAAATCACTCGATTGATAGGTTCCTTAAACAACTCCCTTCTTTTATCCAATAAATTCAGCGTGAAAACAGTTTTACCTGCATGAGATGGACCTGATACAGTCAGAACTTTATCACATTGAAGTCTGAAATCCATTTTATTACTTTGAGACTCAACATTTGCATAATTAACGCTTAGAGCCAAAGATATTTCCCAATAGGTTTGCCCACGGCAGGAGCTATCATTGGAAGTATTGCTGAAAGGAAACCGCCCTTTTGTGTTAGAGTTTTCCTCTTTCTTTGAAGGGCGACTTTAGGATTGGAGATGAAACGCAATTTCGTAGCATATCGCTTAAGTAACTTTCGTTGTTTTGGCGCTAATTTCTTCGTCCTCAACTTCCTCACATGAGAAATAATTTCACAAATGAATTTATCGTTAGCATGTCGTATAGCATTGTATCGCTGATTTGCTTTCATTCGTCGGAGAGCTTGAATGCTGAAGAAAACTTTTGACTTTTACGTTTCGTCATTTTACGTTTCGCCATTTTCCGTGTTAGTCTTTGCTAAAACCTATCTTTACCACATTTGCATAGGTACTAACTATTGCGACATAAGTGACACTCGAAATGAGCAATGTCACAGTGGTTACATTGGCAAAGTTGAATGCAATTACGTATGAAACAGCGTTGACAAAAAGCATGCTTACATCTCTTGAAGATGCGCTTTTCATTTCCATCCTTTCGCTTACATACATCGCAACACATAGTTTCACCGTTACTGATGTCTATAGCAAGTCTTTTTGAAGATATGAATTTGCTAGCCTTTTCTAAATAATAGACGCATGTACAGAAGGAATATACTTCGAGAGTGAGCAGACATAGCTCGAAAACCAGTTGTGCTACAATCAAGTACCACTGCATTTTCAATTTTTCTTTATGGAAAGTTGAATGTGAATAACTGAAATCGCTTCAATCACTAGACTGCTACCATGATGGTTAAATGCGTTAAGACGTTCAGCAATTTTTATCATATGTCTTTTAAAAAATTCTTCGGGGTGATCTACCACTTCCATTGAATAAGAAGCAAAATGGAAAGAGCGACTTTCCACCTCTTCCTTTCCAAAATGACTAAACTTAATTTTCGCAACTAATCGCGCCATGACAATGCTATCAGAGAATGTATTCATTAACTCTAGAAATAGAGTGCTAGCATCATCGACCACTGCTTCGATGTCGGTCTCATCTTTATGAAAATTTATCACATAATCTTGAACAGCTCCTTTTAAACTTTGCCTATGAAAACGTAATGTTCCGCAGTCGTTTGAGAAAGACATGATCGCCCTTTATCTAACCCATCCATTGCATGAAAACAACAACTCTTCTCATAGTAACATTTATTGAATAACGGTAACAAGCATGCATTATAAATCAATGGTTTGAAAGAGATAAAATAGATACAGCTGATAACTATCATACAGCGAGCAATGATAACCATACAGGACTTTGGCAGTGTTGAGGTAAGGAGGAAAGAAGCATTGGGTATGAACGTAGCTACTACAACGAACAGACAAAATAGGAACACACAAATCCTTAAAACGTTTCGTGACTTCATGATAATGTTGATTCACTCTACTATCCCAAGGCGGGAGCAAAATATCATCAATGATTAGATTGGGAAATACTTTCCTCTCCTTACCAGGATTATTACAAAAGATGCGTATAACATTGAAAGCAGCTACCATCGTTTAAAGTCAATAAAAGAGCACTTTCACAAGAAAAGCCATAGTCTTGCAAATATTTCTTTTTCTCTTTTCTTTCTTTCTTTCTTCTTTCTTCTTTCTCTCTTTTCTTCTTTTCTTTCTTCTTTCTTTCTTCTTCTTTTCTTTCTTTCTTCTTTCTTCTTTCTTCTTCTTTCTTTCTTCTTTTCTTTCTTCTTCTTTCTTTTCTTCTTTCTTTCTTTTCTTCTTTCTTCTTTCTTTCTTCTTTCTTCTTTCTTTTCTTCTTCTTTCTTCTTCTCTTTCTTTCTTTCTTTTCTTCTTTTCTTCTTCTTTCTCTTCTTTCTTTTCTTCTTCTTCTTCTTTCTTTCTTCTCTTCTTCTTCTTTTCTTTCTCTTCTTTCTTTTCTTCTTCTTTCTTCTTCTTCTTTCTTTTCTTTCTTCTTCTTCTTTCTCTTTTCTTTTCTTTCTTCTTTCTTTCTTCTTCTCTTTCTTCTTTCTTTCTTTTCTTTCTCTTTTCTTCTTCTTCTTTTTCTTTCTTCTTCTTCTTTTCTCTTTCTTCTTTTCTTCTTTTCTTCTTCTTTCTTTTTCTTCTTCTTTCTTTTCTTTCTTTCTTCTTCTTCTTTCTTTCTTCTTTTCTTCTTTCTTTCTTTTCTTTTTCTTTCTTCTTCTTTCTTTCTTTTTCTTCTTCTTTCTTCTTCTTTCTTCTTTCTTCTTCTTTTCTTTTCTTCTCTTCTTCTTCTTCTTTCTTCTTTCTTCTTCTTTTTCTTCTTCTTCTTTCTCTTTCTTTCTTTCTTTCTTTTCTCTTCTTTCTCTTTTCTTTCTTCTTCTTCTCTTCTTTTCTTCTTCTTCTCTTTTCTTCTTTCTTCTTTTCTTTCTTCTTCTTCTTTCTTTTCTTCTTTCTTCTTTCTTTCTTCTTCTTTCTTTCTTTCTTCTTCTTTTCTTCTCTTCTTTCTTTTCTTTCTTCTTCTTCTTTCTTCTTCTTTCTTTTCTTCTTCTTTCTTTCTTCTTTCTCTTTCTTCTCTTTCTTTCTTTCTTTCTTTTCTTTCTTTTCTTTCTCTTTTCTTTCTTTCTTTCTTCTTCTTCTTTCTTTTCTTTTCTTCTTTTCTTTCTTTCTTCTTTTCTTTCTTTCTTTTCTTTTCTTTTCTTTCTTTCTTTCTTTTCTTCTTCTCTTTCTTTTTCTTTCTTTCTCTTTTCTTCTTTCTTTCTCTTCTTTCTTCTCTTTCTTTTCTTTCTTCTTTCTTTTCTTCTTTTCTTTCTTTCTTCTTTCTTCTTCTTTCTTTCTCTTTCTTTCTTTTCTTTCTTTCTTTCTTTTCTTTCTCTTCTTTTCTTCTTTCTTCTTTTCTTTCTTTCTTCTTTCTTCTTTTCTTTTCTTTCTTCTTTCTTTCTTCTTTCTTTTCTTTTTTCTTCTTCTTCTTCTTCTTTTCTTTTCTTCTTCTTCTCTTCTTTTCTTCTTTCTTTTTCTCTTCTTTCTTTCTTCTTTCTTTCTTCTTCTTTTCTTCTTTCTTCTTTCTTCTTTTCTTTCTTCTTTTCTTTCTTCTTTCTTTTCTTCTTCTTCTTTTCTTTCTCTTCTTCTTTTCTTCTTTCTTCTTCTTTCTTCTCTTTCTTTTCTTCTTCTTTCTTTTCTTTCTTCTTTTCTTTCTTCTTTCTTCTTTCTTTCTTTTCTTCTTCTTTCTTCTTTCTTTTCTTTCTTCTTTTCTTCTTTCTTTCTTTCTTCTTTTCTTTCTTCTTTCTTCTTTCTTCTTTTCTCTTCTTCTTTCTTCTTCTTTTCTTTCTTTCTTTCTTCTTTCTTCTTCTTTTCTTCTTTTCTTCTTTTCTCTTCTTTCTTTTCTTTCTTTCTTCTTTCTTCTTTCTTCTTTTCTTTCTTTCTTCTTCTTTCTTTCTTTTTCTTTCTTTCTTCTTCTTTCTTTTCTTTCTTCTTTCTTCTTTCTTTTCTTCTTTTCTTCTTCTTTCTTCTTCTTTCTTTTCTTTTTCTTTTCTTCTTTCTTCTTTTCTTTCTTTCTTTCTTTCTTCTTCTTTTCTTCTTTCTTTCTTCTTTCTTTCTTTCTTTTCTTTCTTTTCTTTCTTCTTTCTTTCTTCTTTTCTTTTCTTCTTTCTTTTCTTTTCTTTCTTCTTCTTTCTTTTCTTCTTTCTTTCTTCTTTCTTTCTTTCTTCTTTCTTTTCTTTCTTCTTTCTTTTCTTTCTTTCTTCTTTCTTCTTTCTTCTTTCTTTCTTTTTCTTTCTTTTCTTTTCTTCTTCTTTCTTTTCTTCTTCTTTTCTTTCTTCTTTCTTCTTTCTTTCTTCTTTCTTTTCTTTCTTTCTTTCTTCTTTTCTTTTCTTTCTTTCTCTTTCTTCTTCTTTCTTTTTCTTTCTTCTTTTCTTTCTTTCTTCTTTCTTTTCTTCTTTCTTCTTTCTTTCTTCTTTCTTCTTCTTTTCTTCTTTCTTTTCTTTTCTTTCTTTCTTTCTTTTCTCTTTCTTTTCTTCTTTCTTTCTTTCTTCTTTTCTTCTTTCTTTCTTCTTCTTCTTTCTTTCTCTTCTTTTCTTTCTTTCTTTCTTCTTTCTTTTCTTCTTCTTTCTTTTCTTTCTTCTTTTCTTCTTTTCTTTCTTTCTTCTTTCTTTCTTTTCTCTCTTTCTTTCTTTCTTTTCTTTCTTCTTCTTTTCTTTCTCTTTCTTCTTTTCTTCTTTCTTTTCTTCTTTCTTCTTTCTTTCTTTTCTTTCTTCTTTCTTTTCTTCTTCTTTCTTCTTCTTTCTTTCTTCTTTCTTTCTTCTTTTCTTTCTTTTCTTCTTTTCTTCTTCTTTCTTTCTTTTCTTCTTTTCTTTCTTTCTTTTCTTTCTTCTTCTTTTCTTTCTTCTTTCTTCTTTCTCTTCTTCTTTCTTTTCTTCTTTCTTCTTTCTTCTTCTTCTTTTCTTCTTTTCTTCTTCTTTTCTTTTCTTTCTTCTTCTTTCTTTCTTTCTCTTTTCTTTCTTCTTTTCTTTTTTCTTTCTTCTTTCTTTCTTCTTTTCTTTCTTTTCTTCTTTCTTCTTTCTTCTTCTTTTCTTTTCTTTCTTTCTTTCTTTTCTTTCTTCTTTCTTCTTTCTTTCTTTTCTTCTTTCTTCTCTTTTCTTCTTCTTTTTCTTTCTTTCTTTCTTCTTTTCTTTCTTTCTTCTTCTTTCTTTCTTTCTTCTTTTCTTTCTTCTTCTTTCTTTCTTTCTTCTTTCTCTTTTTCTTTTCTTTTCTTCTTTCTTTCTTTTCTTTCTTCTTTCTTTTCTTCTTTTCTTCTTTTCTTTCTTCTTTCTTTTCTTCTTTCTTCTTCTTCTTTCTTTTCTTTTCTTTCTTTCTTTTCTTCTTTCTTTCTTTCTTCCTTTCTTCTTTCTTCTTTTCTTCTTCTTTTCTTTCTTTCTTCTTTTCTTTCTTTCTTTTCTTCTTTCTTTCTTTCTTTTCTTTCTTTCTTTCTCTTTCTTTTCTTTCTTCTTTTCTTTCTTTTCTTCTTCTTTTCTTTCTTCTTTCTTTTCTTCTTTCTTTCTTCTTTCTTCTTTCTTTCTTTCTTTCTTCTTTCTTTTCTTTCTTCTTTTCTTCTTTTCTTCTTTCTTCTTCTTTTCTCTTTTCTTTCTTTCTTTCTTTCTTTCTTCTTCTTTCTTTTCTTCTTTCTTTTTCTTCTTTCTTTCTTTTCTTTTCTTTCTTCTTCTTTCTTCTTCTTTTCTTTTCTTTCTTCTTTCTTCTTTTTCTTTCTTTCTTTCTTTCTTTCTTTCTCTTTTTCTTCTTCTTTCTTTCTTTCTTCTTTTCTTTCTTTTCTTCTTTCTTTTCTTTCTTCTTTTCTTTTCTTTCTTTCTTCTCTTTCTTCTTTCTTTTCTTCTTCTTTCTTTCTTCTTCTTTTTCTTCTTTCTTTCTTTCTTCTTCTTTCTTCTTCTTTCTTTTCTTTTTCTTCTTTCTTTCTTCTCTTTCTTCTTCTTTCTTTCTTCTTCTTTCTTTTCTTCTTTCTTCTTTCTTTTCTTTTCTTTCTTTCTTCTTTTCTTTCTTCTTTCTTTCTTCTTTCTTTTCTTTCTTTCTTTCTTCTTCTTCTTTCTTTTCTTTTCTTTCTTCTTCTTTTCTTTCTTTCTTTTCTTTTCTTCTTTCTTTTCTTCTTTTCTTTCTTCTTCTCTTTTCTTCTTTCTTTCTTCTTTTCTTTTTCTTCTTCTTTCTTCTTTCTTTCTTCTTTCTTCTTTTCTTCTTTCTTCTTCTTTTCTTTCTTTCTTCTTTCTTTCTTCTTTCTTTCTTCTTCTTCTTTTCTTCTTTTCTTCTTCTTTCTTCTTTTCTTTCTTTCTTTCTTTTCTTTCTTTCTTCTTCTTTTCTTTCTCTTTCTTCTTTTCTTCTTTCTTCTTTCTTTCTTTTCTTTCTTCTTCTTTTCTTCTTTCTTTTCTTTCTCTTCTTTCTTCTTTCTTTTCTTTCTTCTTTTCTTTCTTCTTTCTTTCTTCTTCTTTCTTTTCTTCTTCTTTCTTTTCTTCTTCTTTCTTTCTTTCTTCTTCTTTCTTTTCTTTCTTTCTTTCTTTCTTCTTCTTTCTTTTCTTTCTTCTTCTTTTCTTTCTTCTTTCTTCTTCTTCTTTCTTTCTTTTCTTTCTTCTTTCTTTTCTTCTTTTCTTTCTTTCTTTCTTCTTTTCTTCTTTTCTTTCTTCTTCTTTTCTTTCTTCTTTCTTTTCTTCTTTCTTCTTTTCTTTTCTTTCTTTCTTCTTTTCTTTCTTTTCTTCTTTCTCTTCTTTCTTTTCTTTCTTTCTTTTTCTTCTTTCTTCTTTTCTTTTCTTTCTTTCTTCTTCTTTTCTTTCTTTTCTTTCTTTTCTTCTTTCTTCTTCTTTCTTTCTTTTCTTTCTTCTTCTTTCTTTCTTTTCTTTCTCTTTTTCTTTCTTTTCTTTCTTTCTTCTTCTTTCTTTCTTCTTTCTTCTTTTCTTTTCTTCTTTTCTTTCTTTTCTTCTTTCTTCTTTCTTTTCTTTCTTCTTTCTTCTTTTCTTTCTTTCTTTTTCTTCTTCTTTCTTTCTTTTCTTCTTTTCTTCTTTCTTCTTTCTTTCTTTTCTTCTTTTCTTTCTTCTTTTCTTTTCTTCTTCTTTCTTCTTTCTTCTTTCTTTTTCTTTTCTTTTCTTTCTTCTTCTTTTCTTCTTCTTTCTTTCTTTTCTTTTCTTCTTTCTTTTCTTTTCTTTCTTCTTTCTTTTTCTTTTCTTCTTTCTTCTTTTCTTCTTTCTTTCTTCTTCTTTCTTCTTTCTTTTCTTTCTTCTCTTCTTCTTCTTTTCTTCTTTCTTCTTTCTCTTCTTTTCTTCTTTCTTCTTCTCTTTCTTCTTCTTCTTTCTTCTTCTTCTCTTTTCTTCTTTTCTTTCTTTCTTTCTTCTTTCTTTTCTTTTCTTCTTTCTTCTTTCTTTCTCTTTCTTTCTTTCTTTTCTTCTTTTCTTCTTTCTTCTTTCTTTCTTTTCTTTCTTCTTTCTTTTCTTTCTTCTTTCTTCTTTTCTTCTTTCTTCTTCTTTTCTTTCTTTCTTTTCTTTCTTTCTTCTTCTTTTCTTCTTTCTTCTTTCTTCTTTCTTTCTTTCTTCTTTTCTTCTTCTTTCTTTCTTTCTTCTTTTCTTTCTTTTCTTTCTTTTCTCTTCTTTCTTCTTCTTCTTTCTTTTCTTCTTTCTTCTTCTTTCTTTCTTCTTTTTCTTTCTTCTTTCTTTTCTTCTTTTCTTTCTTCTTCTTCTTCTTTTCTTCTCTTCTTTCTTCTTTTCTTTCTTCTTTCTTCTTTCTTTCTTCTTTCTCTTCTTTCTTTCTTTCTTCTTCTTCTTTCTTCTTCTTTCTTCTTCTTTCTTCTTTTTCTTCTTCTCTTTCTTTCTTCTTTTTCTTCTTTCTTTCTTCTCTTTCTTCTTTCTTTCTCTTTCTTTCTTCTTTCTTCTTTCTTTCTTTTCTTTTTCTTCTTTCTTCTTTCTTTTCTTCTTCTTCTTTCTTCTTTCTTTCTTCTTTCTTTTCTTTTCTTCTTCTTTCTTTCTTCTTTTCTTTCTTCTTCTTTCTTCTTTTCTTTCTTTTCTTTCTTTCTTTCTTCTTTTCTCTTCTTTCTTCTTTCTTTTCTTTCTTTTCTTCTTTCTTCTTTCTTTCTTCTTTCTTCTTTCTTTTCTTTCTTTCTTTCTTTCTTTTCTTCTTCTTTCTTTCTTTTCTTCTTCTTTTCTTTCTTTCTTCTTTTCTTTCTTCTTTCTTTTCTTCTTCTTTCTTTCTTTTCTTTCTTCTTTCTTCTTTCTTCTTCTTTCTTTCTTTTCTTTCTTCTTCTTTTCTTTCTTCTTTCTTTTTCTTTCTTTTCTTCTTTCTTTCTCTTTCTTCTTTTCTTTCTTCTTTCTTTCTTTCTTCTTTCTTTCTTCTTCTTTCTCTTTCTTTTCTTTCTTTCTTTCTTCTTCTTTTTCTTTCTTCTTTCTTTTCTTCTCTTTCTTCTTCTTTTCTTTTCTTTCTTCTTCTTTTCTTCTTTTCTTTCTTCTTTCTTCTTCTTCTTTTCTTTCTTTTCTTCTTCTTTCTTTCTTTCTTCTTTCTTCTTTCTTTTTCTTCTTTCTTTCTTCTTTTCTTTCTTCTTTTCTCTTCTTTCTTCTTTCTTTCTTTCTCTTTCTTCTTCTTTTCTTCTTCTTTTCTTTCTTTCTTTCTTCTTTCTTCTTCTCTTCTTTTCTTTCTTCTTTTCTTTCTTTCTTCTTCTTTCTTTTCTTCTTCTCTTTCTTTCTTCTTTCTTTTCTTTTTCTTCTTTCTTCTTTCTTTCTTCTTTCTTTCTTCTTTCTTCTTTCTTCTTTTTCTTTCTTCTTCTTCTTTCTTTCTTTCTTCTTTCTTCTTTCTTCTTCTTTTCTTTCTTTTTCTTTCTTCTTTTCTTTCTTTTCTTCTTTCTTTTCTTCTTTCTTTCTTTTCTTCTTTCTTTTCTTTCTTCTTTCTTTCTTTCTTCTTTCTTTTCTTCTTCTTTTCTTTCTTCTTTTCTTTCTTCTTTCTTCTTTCTTTCTTCTTTCTTTCTTCTTTTTCTTTTCTTTCTTCTTCTTTTCTTTCTTTTCTTTCTTCTTCTTTTCTTTTCTTCTTCTTTCTTTTTCTTCTTCTTTTCTTCTTCTTTCTTTTCTTCTTTTCTTCTTTCTTTCTCTTTTTCTTCTTTTCTTTTTCTTCTTTTCTTCTTCTTTCTTTTCTTCTTTCTTTCTTCTTTTCTCTTTCTTTCTTTCTCTTCTTTCTTTCTTCTTTCTTTTCTTCTTTCTTCTTTCTTTCTTTCTTTTCTTTCTTCTTTCTTTCTTTTCTTCTTTTCTTTCTTTCTTTTTCTTCTTTCTTTTCTTCTCTTCTTCTTTCTTTCTTCTTCTTTCTTCTTTTCTTCTTTCTTCTTCTTCTTTCTTCTTTTCTTTCTTTCTTCTTTCTTCTTCTTTCTTCTTTCTCTTTCTTCTTCTTTCTTCTTTCTTTTCTTTCTTTTCTTCTTTCTCTTCTTTCTTTCTTCTTTCTTTTCTTTCTTTTTCTTCTTCTTTTCTTTCTTTCTTTCTTTTCTTTCTTCTTTCTTTTCTTCTTTTCTTCTTCTTTCTTTCTTCTTTCTTCTTTCTTCTCTTTTCTTTCTTTCTTCTTTTCTTCTTCTTTCTTCTTCTTTTTCTTTCTCTTTCTTCTTTCTTCTTTTCTTTCTTTTCTTTCTTTCTCTTTTCTTTCTTTCTTCTTTCTTTCTTTCTTCTTTCTTTCTTTTCTTTCTTCTTCTTTCTTTTCTTTCTTCTTTCTTCTTTCTTCTTTCTTTTCTCTTCTTCTTTTCTTTCTTCTTTTTCTTCTTCTTCTTTCTTTCTTTCTTCTTCTTTCTTTCTTCTTTTCTTTCTTTTCTTTCTTCTTTCTTCTTCTTTTCTTTCTTTTCTTTCTTTCTTCTTTTCTTCTTCTTTCTTTCTTTCTTTCTTTCTTTCTTCTTTTCTTTTCTTCTTTCTTTTCTTTCTTCTCTTCTTTCTTTTCTTTTCTTTCTTCTTTCTTCTTTTCTTCTTTCTTCTTTTCTTTCTTCTTCTTCTTTCTTTCTTCTTCTTTCTTTTCTCTTCTTTCTTTTCTTCTCTTTTCTTTCTTCTTTTTCTTTCTTTCTTTCTTTTTCTTCTTTCTTCTTCTTTCTTTTCTTCTTTCTTTTCTTCTTTCTTTCTTTCTTCTTTCTTCTTCTTCTTTCTTTTTCTTTCTTCTTCTTTCTTTTCTTTCTTTCTTTTCTTCTTTCTTTTCTTTCTTCTTTCTTTCTTCTTTCTTTCTTCTTTCTTCTTCTTTTCTTCTTTCTTTCTTTTCTTCTTTCTTCTTCTTTCTTTCTTCTTTCTTCTTTTCTTCTTTCTTCTTTCTTCTTTTTCTTTCTCTTTCTTCTTTTCTTCTTTCTTTTCTTTCTTTCTTCTTTCTTTTCTCTTTCTTCTTCTTCTTTCTTTTCTTTCTTTCTTTTCTTCTTTTCTTTCTTTCTTCTTTCTTCTTTCTTTCTTTTCTTTCTTTCTTCTTTCTTTCTTTCTTTTCTTCTTTTCTTCTTTCTTTCTTTCTTCTTCTTTCTTTCTTTTCTTCTTTCTTCTTTTCTTCTCTTCTTTCTTCTTCTTCTTCTTTCTTTTCTTTCTTTCTTTCTTTCTTTTCTTCTTTTCTTTCTTCTTTCTTCTTTTCTTCTTCTTCTTCTTTCTTTTCTTTCTTTCTTTCTTTCTCTTTCTTTCTTCTTCTTTCTTTCTTTCTTTTCTTCTTTTTCTTTCTTCTTCTTTCTTTCTTTTCTTTCTTTCTTCTTCTTTTCTTTCTTTTCTTTCTTCTTTCTTTCTTCTTTCTTCTCTTTTCTTTTCTTTCTTTCTTCTTCTTTTCTTTCTTTTCTTCTTTCTTCTTTTCTTTCTTTCTTTCTTCTTTCTTTCTTTCTTCTTTTCTTCTTTCTTCTCTTTCTTTCTTCTTCTCTTTCTTTCTTCTTTTCTTTCTTCTTTCTTTTTCTTCTTCTTTCTTTTCTTTCTTTCTTCTTTTCTTTCTTTCTTTTCTTTCTTCTTCTTTCTTCTTTCTTCTCTTTCTTTCTTTCTTCTTCTTTCTCTTCTTTTCTTTTCTTCTTCTTTTCTTCTCTTTCTTCTTTCTTTCTTTTCTTCTTCTTTCTTCTTTCTTTTCTTCTTTCTTCTTCTTTTCTTCTTTCTTTCTTCTTTCTTCTTTCTTTCTTTCTCTTTCTTCTTTTCTTTCTTCTTTCTTTTCTTTCTCTTTTCTTCTTCTTCTTTCTTCTTCTTTCTTCTTTCTTTTTCTTCTTTTCTTTCTTCTTCTTTCTTCTCTTCTTCTTTCTTTCTTTCTTCTTCTTTTCTTTTCTCTTTCTTTTCTTCTTCTTTCTTCTTCTTTCTTCTTCTCTTTCTTTCTTCTTCTTCTTTTCTTTCTTCTTTCTTTCTCTTCTTTCTTTCTTCTTTCTCTTCTTCTTTTCTTTCTTCTTCTTTTTCTTTCTTTCTTCTTTTCTTCTTTCTCTTTCTTCTTTCTTTCTTCTTTCTTTCTTTTCTTCTTTCTTCTTTCTTCTTTCTTTCTTCTTTCTTTCTTTTCTTCTTTCTTTCTTCTTCTTCTTTCTCTTCTTTCTTTTCTTCTTTCTTCTTTCTTCTTTCTTTCTTTCTTCTTCTTTTCTTTTCTTTCTTCTTTCTTCTTTCTTTCTTCTTTCTTTTCTTCTTCTTTTCTTCTTTCTTCTTTCTCTTCTTTTCTTCTTTCTTTCTTTCTTTTCTTCTTTCTTTCTTCTTTTCTTCTTTTTCTTTCTTCTTTTCTCTTCTTCTCTTTCTTCTTCTTTCTTCTTCTTTTCTTCTTTTCTTTCTTCTTTCTTCTTTTCTTTTCTTTCTTCTTCTCTTCTTTTCTTTCTTTCTTCTTTCTTTCTTTTCTTCTCTTTTCTTTCTTTTTCTTCTTTCTTCTTCTTTTCTTCTTTTCTTTCTTTTCTTTCTTTCTTCTTTCTTCTTTCTTCTTTTCTTTTCTTCTTCTTCTTTCTTCTTTCTTTTCTCTTTCTTTCTTCTTTTCTTCTTTCTTTCTTCTTTCTTCTTCTCTTTCTTTCTTTTCTTTCTTTCTTCTTCTTCTCTTCTTTCTTTTCTTTCTTTCTTTCTCTTTTCTTCTTTCTTCTTTCTTCTTCTTTTCTTCTTCTTCTTTCTTTCTTCTTTTCTTCTTCTTTTCTTTCTTCTCTTCTTTCTTCTTTCTTCTTTCTTTCTTCTTTCTTCTTCTTCTTTCTTTTCTTCTTCTCTTTCTTCTTTTCTTTCTTCTCTTTCTTTCTTTTTCTTTTCTTCTTTCTTCTTCTTTCTTCTTTCTTTTCTTTCTTCTTCTTTTCTCTTTCTTTCTTCTTCTTCTTTTCTTTCTTTCTTTCTTTTCTTTCTTTTCTTCTTTCTTTCTTCTTTCTTTTCTTCTTTTCTTCTTCTTCTTTTCTTCTTTTCTTTCTTTCTTCTTTTCTTTCTTTCTTTCTTTCTTCTTCTTTCTTCTCTTTCTTCTTTCTTTTCTTTCTTCTCTTTCTTTCTTCTCTTCTTCTTTCTTTCTTTCTTCTTCTTCTTTTCTTCTTCTTTCTTCTTTCTCTTTCTTCTTTCTTTTCTTTTCTTCTTTTCTCTTCTTCTTTCTTCTTCTTTCTTTTTCTTCTTTCTTTCTTCTTTCTTTTCTTCTTTCTTCTTTTCTTTCTTCTTTCTTTTTCTTCTTTCTTCTTCTTCTCTTTCTTTTCTTCTTTTCTTCTTTCTTTTCTTTCTTCTTCTTTTTCTTTCTTTCTTTCTTCTTTTCTTTCTTTCTTCTTCTCTTTCTTTCTTTTCTTCTTTCTTTCTTCTTCTTCTTTCTTTTCTTTTCTTTCTTTCTTTTCTTCTTCTTTCTTCTTTTCTTCTTTCTTCTTCTTTCTTCTTTCTTTCTCTTCTTTTCTTTCTTCTTCTTCTTCTTTTTCTTTCTTTTCTTTCTTTCTTCTTCTTTTCTTTCTTTCTTTCTTTCTTCTTTCTTCTTCTTTCTTTTCTTCTTTCTTTCTTTCTTTCTTTTCTTCTTTTTTCTTTTCTTCTTTCTTTCTTCTTCTTCTTTCTTCTTCTTTTCTTTTCTCTTCTTCTTTCTTTTCTTTCTTTTTCTTTCTTCTTTCTCTTCTTCTTCTTTTCTTCTTTCTTTCTTTTCTTTCTTCTTTCTTTTCTTTCTTCTTTTCTTCTTTTCTTTCTTTCTTTTTCTTCTTTTCTTCTCTTTTCTTTCTTCTTCTTTCTTTTCTTTCTTTCTTCTTCTTTCTTCTTCTTTCTTTTCTTTCTTTCTCTTCTTTCTTCTTTCTTTCTTCTTCTTTCTTCTTTTCTTCTTCTTTCTTCTTTCTTTTCTTCTTTCTTTCTTCTTTCTTCTTTCTTCTTTCTTTTCTTCTTCTTCTTTCTTCTTTTCTTTTCTTTCTTCTTTCTTTCTTTCTTTCTTTTCTTCTTCTTTCTTCTTCTCTTTTCTTCTTTCTTTCTTTTCTTTCTTCTTTCTTTTTCTTTCTTTTCTTCTTTCTTTTCTTTCTCTTCTTTTCTTTCTTCTTTCTTTCTTTTCTTTCTTCTTCTTTTCTTTTCTCTTCTTCTTTCTTTCTTCTTTTCTTTCTTCTTCTTTCTTTTCTTTCTTCTTTTCTCTTCTTTCTTTTCTTTCTTCTTTCTTCTTCTTTTCTTTCTTTCTTTCTTTTCTTTCTTCTTCTTTTCTTTCTTCTTTCTTCTTTCTTTTCTTTCTTCTTTCTTCTTTTCTTTCTTCTTCTTCTTTCTTCTTCTTTCTTTCTTTCTTTCTTCTTTCTTCTTTCTTCTTTTCTTTCTTTCTTCTTTTCTTTCTTTCTTCTTTTTCTTTCTTCTTTCTTCTTTTCTTTCTTTTTCTTCTTCTTTCTCTTCTTCTTTCTTTTCTTCTTTCTTTTCTTTCTTTCTCTTTCTTTTCTTTCTTTCTTTCTTCTTTTCTTCTTTCTTTCTTCTTTTCTCTTTCTTTCTTCTTTTCTTCTCTTCTTTCTTCTTCTTTCTTTTCTCTTTCTTTTCTTCTTTCTTCTTTCTTTCTTCTTTCTTCTCTTTCTTCTTTTCTTCTTTCTTCTCTTTCTTCTTTCTTTCTTCTTCTTCTTTCTTCTTTTTCTTTCTTCTTTCTTCTCTTTCTTTCTTCTTCTTCTTTTCTTTCTTTTTCTTTCTTTCTTCTTTTCTTCTTTCTTTCTTCTTCTCTTTCTTCTTTCTTCTTTTCTTCTTCTTTCTTTCTTTCTTCTTTTCTTTCTCTTCTTTTCTTCTTTCTTTTCTTTCTCTTTCTTTCTTCTTTTCTTTCTTCTTTCTTTCTTCTTTTCTTTCTTCTTTTCTTCTTCTTTCTTCTTTTCTTCTTTCTTCTTTTCTTCTTCTTTTCTTTTCTTTCTTTCTTCTTCTTCTCTTCTTTCTTCTTTCTTTCTTTCTTCTTTTCTTTCTTCTTTCTTCTTCTTTTCTTCTTTTCTTTCTTTCTTCTTTCTTTCTTCTTTCTTCTTTCTTTTCTTTCTTCTTCTTTTCTTTCTTCTTCTTTTCTTTCTTTCTTCTTTCTTTCTTCTTTCTTTCTTCTTCTTTTTTCTTTCTTTTCTTTTCTTCTTTTTCTTCTTTCTTTCTTCTTCTTTTCTTTCTTTCTTTTCTTTCTTTCTTCTTTTCTTTCTTTTCTTCTTTCTCTTTCTTTTCTTCTTTCTTTTCTTTCTTCTTTCTTCTTTCTTTTCTTTCTTCTTCTTTCTTTCTTCTTTCTTTCTTCTTTCTTCTTTCTTCTTTCTCTTCTTCTTCTTTCTTTTCTTCTTCTTTCTTTTCTTCTTTCTTTTCTTTCTTTCTTCTTTCTTCTTTCTTCTTTTCTTTCTTCTTCTTTCTTCTTTTCTTCTTTCTTTCTTCTTTTCTTCTTTCTTCTTTCTTTTCTTTCTTCTTTTCTTTCTTCTCTTTCTTTCTTCTTCTTTCTTTCTTCTTTCTTCTTCTTTCTTCTTCTTTCTTTCTTCTTTCTTTCTTTTCTCTTCTTCTTTCTTCTTCTTTTCTTTCTTTCTTTCTTCTTCTTTTCTTTCTTCTTCTTTCTTCTTTCTTTTCTTTCTTCTTTTCTTCTTCTCTTCTTTCTTCTTCTTTCTTCTTCTTTCTTTCTTCTTCTTTCTTTCTTTCTTCTTTCTTCTTTCTTCTTCTTTTCTTCTTTCTTTCTTCTTCTTTTCTTTTCTTCTTCTTTCTTCTTCTTTTCTTCTTTCTTCTTCTTTCTCTTCTTTCTTCTTTTCTTTCTTTTCTTTCTTTTCTTTCTTCTTCTTCTCTTTTCTTTTCTTCTTCTTCTTTTCTTCTTTTCTTCTTTCTTCTTTCTTTCTTCTTCTTTCTTTCTTCTTTCTTTCTCTTCTTCTTCTTTCTTCTTCTTTCTTCTTTCTTTTCTTCTTTCTTCTTTTTCTTTCTTCTTTCTTTTCTTCTTCTTTCTTTTCTTTCTTCTTTCTTCTCTTTTCTTCTTTCTTTCTTCTTTTCTTCTTTCTTTCTTCTTCTTCTTTCTTTTCTTCTTTCTTCTTCTTTCTTTTCTTCTTCTTTCTTCTTTCTTCTTCTTTTCTTCTTCTCTTCTTTTCTTTCTTTCTTCTTTCTTCTTTCTTTTCTTCTTCTTCTTCTTTCTCTTCTTTCTTTCTTTTCTTTCTTCTTCTTCTTTTCTTCTTTTCTTTCTTCTTTCTTTCTTCTTTCTTCTTTCTTCTTCTTTCTTTCTTTCTTTTCTTCTTCTTTCTTTCTTCTTCTTCTTTTCTTCTTCTTTTCTTCTTTCTTTCTTTCTTCTTCTTCTTCTTCTTTCTTCTTTTCTTCTTTCTTTCTTTCTTCTTTTCTTTCTTTCTTCTTCTTTTCTTTCTTCTTTCTTTTCTTTCTTTCTCTTCTTTCTTCTTTCTTCTTCTTTCTTTCTTCTTTCTTTTCTTCTTTTCTCTTTCTTCTTTCTTCTTTTCTTCTTCTTTCTTTCTTCTTCTTTCTTTTTCTTCTTTTCTTTCTTCTTTTCTTTCTTCTTCTTCTTTCTTCTTTCTTTCTTCTTTCTTTCTTTCTTCTTTCTCTTCTTCTTCTTTCTTCTTTCTTCTTTCTTTTCTTTCTTCTTCTTTCTTTCTCTTCTTTCTTCTTCTTTCTTTCTTTCTTTCTTCTTTTCTTCTTTCTTTCTTCTTTCTTCTTTCTTTCTTTTCTTTCTTTTCTTTCTTCTTTCTTCTTCTTTCTTCTTTTCTTTCTTCTTCTTCTCTTCTTTTCTTCTTCTTCTTTCTTCTTTCTCTTCTTTTCTTTCTCTTTCTTTCTTCTTCTTTCTTCTTCTTTCTTCTTTCTTCTTTCTTTCTCTTTCTTCTTCTTTCTTCTTCTTCTTTCTTTCTTTCTTCTTCTCTTTTCTTCTTTCTTTCTTCTCTTCTTCTTCTTCTTCTTTCTTTCTTCTTTTCTTCTCTTCTTTTCTTCTTTCTTTCTTTTCTTCTTCTTTCTTTCTTCTTTCTTCTTTCTTTCTTTTCTTTCTTCTTCTCTTTCTTCTTTCTTTTCTTCTTCTTCTTTCTTCTTTCTTTCTTTTCTTTCTTTCTCTTCTTCTTCTCTTTCTTTTCTTTCTTCTTTCTTTTCTTTCTTTTCTCTTTCTTTTCTTTCTTTCTTCTTCTTCTTCTTTCTTCTTTTCTTTCTTTCTTCTTTCTTCTTTCTTTCTTCTTTCTTTCTTCTTTCTTCTTCTTTCTTCTTTCTTTCTTTCTCTTCTTCTTTTCTTCTTCTTTCTTTCTTCTTTCTTTCTTTCTTCTTCTTTTTCTTTCTTTCTTTCTTCTTTCTTCTTTCTTCTTCTTTCTTCTTTTCTTCTTTCTTCTCTTCTTTTCTTTCTTTCTTCTTTCTTTCTTTCTTTCTTCTTTCTTTTCTTCTTTCTTCTTTCTTTCTTCTTCTTTCTTTTCTTTCTTTCTTCTTCTTCTTTTCTCTTTCTTTCTTTCTTTCTTTCTTCTTCTTCTTTCTTTCTTTTCTTCTTTCTTTCTTCTTTCTCTTCTTCTTCTTTCTTTTCTTCTTTCTTTCTTTCTTCTTCTTTCTTCTTTCTTTTCTTTTCTTCTTCTTCTTTCTTTCTTCTTTCTTCTTTCTTTTCTTCTTTTCTTCTCTTTTCTTCTTTCTTTCTTCTTTCTTTCTTCTTCTTTCTTCTTCTTTCTTCTTTTCTTTCTTTCTTCTTTTTCTTTCTTCTTCTTCTTTCTTTTTCTTCTTCTTTCTTTCTTCTTTTCTTTCTTTTCTTTCTTTTCTTTCTTCTTCTTTTCTTCTTTCTTTCTTCTTCTTTTCTTTCTTTTCTTCTTTCTTTCTCTTTTCTTTTCTTTCTTTTCTTTCTTCTTTCTTTCTTCTTTCTTCTTTCTCTTTCTTCTTTCTTTCTTCTTTCTTCTTTCTTTTCTTCTTCTTTTCTTCTTTCTTCTTTCTTTCTTTCTTCTTTCTTTTCTTCTTTCTTTCTTCTTCTTTTCTTCTTTCTTCTTTCTTTCTTCTCTTTTCTTCTTTCTTCTTTCTTTCTTCTTTTCTTTCTTTCTCTTCTTTTTCTCTTTCTTCTTTTCTTCTTCTTTCTTTCTTCTTCTTTCTTTCTTCTTCTTTTCTTCTTCTCTTTCTTTTCTTTCTTTCTTCTTTCTTTCTTCTTTCTTTCTTTCTTTCTTTCTTTCTTCTTCTTTCTTCTTCTTTCTTTTCTTTCTTTCTTTCTTCTTCTTTCTTCTTTTCTTTCTTCTTCTTTCTTCTTTCTCTTTCTTCTTCTTCTTCTTTCTTTCTTTCTTTTCTTCTTTCTTCTTTCTTCTTTCTTTTCTTTCTTCTTTCTTCTTTCTCTCTTCTTTTCTTTCTTCTTTTCTTCTTTCTTTCTTCTTTCTTCTTTCTTCTTTCTTCTTTCTTCTTTCTTCTTTTCTTCTTTCTTTCTTTCTTCTTCTCTTCTTTTCTTTCTTCTCTTTCTTCTTTCTTCTTCTTTTCTTTCTTTCTTCTTCTCTTCTTCTTTCTTTCTTTCTTCTTCTTTCTTCTCTTTCTTCTTTCTTTCTTTCTTTTCTTCTTTCTTCTTTCTTTCTTTCTTCTTCTTTCTTTTCTTCTTTTCTTTCTTCTTTCTCTTTCTTTCTTTTCTTCTTCTTCTTTCTTCTTCTTTCTCTTCTTTCTTCTTTCTTCTTTTCTTCTTTCTTCTTTCTTTCTTTCTTCTTCTTTCTTCTTTCTTTCTTCTTCTTTCTTCTTCTTTCTTTTCTTCTTTTTCTTTCTTTCTTTCTTCTTTTCTTCTTTCTTCTTTCTTTCTTTTCTTTCTTTTCTTCTTTCTTCTCTTCTTCTTTCTTTCTTTTTCTTTCTTCTTCTTTTCTTTCTTTCTTTCTTTCTTTCTTCTTTCTTTCTTTTCTTTCTTTCTTCTTTCTTTCTTCTTTCTTCTTTCTTTTCTTCTCTTCTTTCTTCTTCTTTTCTTCTTCTTCTTTCTTCTTTCTTCTTTCTTCTTTCTTCTTCTTTCTTCTTTCTTTCTTTTCTTTCTTCTTTCTTTTCTTCTTTTCTTTCTTCTTTCTTCTTCTCTTCTTTTCTTTCTTTCTTCTTTCTTCTTTCTTCTTCTTCTTCTTTTCTTCTTCTTTCTTTCTTTCTTCTTCTTTCTCTTCTTCTTTCTTTCTTCTTCTTCTCTTTCTTCTTCTTCTTTCTTTTCTTTCTTCTTCTTCTTTCTTTCTTCTTTTCTTTCTTTCTTCTTCTTTTCTTCTCTTTCTTCTTTCTTTCTTCTTCTTCTTTTTCTTTCTTTCTTTCTTCTTCTTTTCTTTCTTTTCTTCTTCTTTCTTCTTTTCTTTCTTTCTTCTTTTCTTCTTTCTTCTTTCTTTCTTTCTTCTTTCTTTCTTCTTTTCTTCTTTCTTTCTTTCTTTCTTTCTTCTTCTTTCTTTCTTCTTCTTTCTTCTTTCTTCTTTCTTCTTCTTCTTCTTTCTCTTTCTTCTTTCTTCTTCTCTTTCTTTCTTTCTTTTCTTTCTTTCTTCTTCTTTCTTTCTTCTCTTCTTTCTTTCTTCTTTCTTTCTTCTTTCTTCTTCTTTCTTCTCTCTTCTTCTTTCTTTCTTCTTCTTTCTTCTTTTCTTTCTTCTTCTTTCTTCTTTCTTTTCTTTCTTTCTTCTTTTCTTCTTCTTCTTTCTCTTTCTTCTTTTCTTTCTTTCTTTCTTCTTTCTTTCTTCTTTTCTTTCTTCTTCTTTCTTTTCTTTTCTTCTTTCTTCTTCTTTCTTTCTTCTCTTTTCTTCTTCTTTCTTCTTTTCTTCTTTCTTTCTTTTCTTTCTTCTTCTCTTTCTTCTTCTTTCTTTCTTCTTTCTTCTTCTTTCTTTCTTCTTTCTTTTCTTCTTCTTCTTTCTTTCTTCTTCTTCTTCTTTCTTCTTTTCTTTTCTTCTTCTTTCTTCTTTTCTTTCTCTTTCTTCTTTCTTTCTTCTTCTTTCTTTTCTTTCTTCTTCTTTCTTTTCTTCTTTCTTCTTTTCTTCTTCTTTTCTTTCTTTTCTTTCTTCTTTCTTCTCTTTTCTTCTTTCTTTCTTCTTCTTTCTTCTTTCTTCTTCTTTCTTTTTCTTCTTCTTTCTTTCTTTTCTTTTCTTTCTTCTTTTCTTTCTTTCTTCTTCTTTTCTTTCTTCTTTCTTCTTTCTTTCTTTCTTTTCTTTCTTCTTCTTTTCTTCTTTCTTTTCTTTCTTCTTTCTTTTCTTTCTTTCTTCTTCTTTCTTTTTCTTTCTTTCTTCTTTCTTCTTCTTCTCTTTCTTTTCTTTCTTCTTCTTTCTTTTTTCTTTCTTTTCTTTCTTCTTTCTTTCTTCTTCTTCTTTCTTCTTTTCTTCTTTCTTTCTTCTTTCTTCTTTCTTTCTTCTTTTCTCTTTCTTTCTTCTTCTTTCTTCTTCTTCTTCTTTTCTTTCTTTCTTCTTTCTTTCTTCTTTCTTCTTTCTTTTCTTTTCTTTCTTTCTTTTCTTTCTTTCTTCTTTCTTCTTTCTTTCTTCTTTTCTTTTCTTTTCTTTCTTTCTTTTCTTCTTTCTTTCTTTCTTCTTTCTTTCTTTTCTTCTTCTTTCTTCTTTCTTTCTTTCTTCTTTCTTTCTTTCTTTCTTCTTCTTCTTTTCTTTCTTCTTTCTTTCTTTTCTTTCTTTCTTCTTCTTTCTTTTCTTTCTTCTTTCTTTTCTTCTTTCTTCTTTCTTCTTTCTTTTCTTTTCTTTCTTCTTTCTTCTTTTCTTTCTTCTTCTTTCTTTCTTTCTTTTCTTTCTTTCTTTTCTTCTTTCTTTCTTTTCTTTCTTCTTCTTTCTTCTTTTCTTTCTTTTCTTTCTTCTTTCTTTCTTCTTTCTTCTTTCTTTCTTCTTTTTCTTTCTTTCTTTTCTTTCTTCTTTCTTTTCTTCTTTCTTTTCTTTCTTTTCTTCTTTCTTCTTTCTTTTCTTCTTTCTTCTTTCTTCTTCTTTCTTTCTTTCTTTTCTTCTTTCTTCTTTTCTTTTCTTCTTTCTCTTCTTTTCTTTTCTTTCTTCTTTCTTCTTTCTTCTTTCTTCTTTCTTTTCTTTCTTTCTTCTTTCTTTTCTTTCTTTTCTTCTTTTTCTTTCTCTTTCTTCTTTCTTCTTTTCTTCTTTTTCTTTTCTTTCTTCTCTTTCTTTCTTCTTCTTCTTTCTTTCTCTTCTTCTTTTCTTCTTCTTTTCTTTCTTTCTTCTTCTTTCTTCTTTCTTCTTCTTTCTTTTCTTTCTTTCTTTTCTTCTTCTTCTTTTCTTTCTTCTTTCTCTTTCTTCTTTCTTTCTTTTCTTCTTTCTTCTTTCTTCTTTTCTTCTTTTCTTTCTTCTTTTCTTCTTTCTTCTTTCTTCTTTTCTTTCTTTCTTTCTTCTTCTTTTCTTTCTTCTTTCTTCTTCTTTTCTTCTTCTTTTCTTTCTTTCTTCTTCTTTTTCTTCTTTCTTTTCTTCTTTCTTTCTTTTTCTTCTTTCTTTTCTTTCTTTCTTCTTCTTTCTCTTTTCTCTTTCTTCTTTCTTTTCTTTCTTTTCTCTTCTTTCTTTCTTTCTTTTCTTTTCTTCTCTTTCTTCTTCTTTCTTTCTTCTTTCTCTTCTTTCTTCTTTCTTCTTTCTTTCTTCTTTCTTCTTCTTTTCTTTCTTTCTTCTTTCTTTTCTTCTTTCTTTCTTCTTTCTTTCTTTTCTTCTTTCTTCTTCTTTTCTTTCTTTTCTTCTTTCTTTCTTTCTTCTTTTCTTCTTTCTTTTCTTTCTTCTTTCTTCTTTCTTTCTTCTTTCTTTTCTTTCTTCTTTTTTCTTTCTTTCTTCTTTCTTCTTTCTTTTCTTTCTTCTTTTCTTTCTTTCTTCTTCTTTCTTTTCTTTCTTTTCTTTCTTCTTTTCTTCTTTCTTTCTTCTTTCTTTCTTCTTCTTTTTCTTTCTCTTCTTTTCTTTCTTTCTTTCTTCTTCTTTTCTTTCTTCTTTTCTTCTTCTTCTTCTCTTTTCTTTCTTTTCTTTCTTCTTTCTTTCTTTTCTTTCTTCTTTCTTTCTTTTCTTTCTTTCTTTTCTTTCTTTTCTTCTTTTCTTTCTTTCTTTTCTTTCTTCTTTCTTTTCTTTCTTTTCTTTCTTTCTTCTTCTTTTCTTTCTTCTTCTTCTTCTTTCTTTCTTTCTTCTTCTTTTCTTCTTTTCTTTCTTTCTTCTTTTCTTTTCTCTTCTTTCTTTCTTCTTTCTTTCTTCTTTTCTTCTTTTCTTCTTTCTTCTTTTCTTTTCTTTCTTCTTCTTTTTCTTTCTTCTTCTTTCTTTTCTTTCTTTTCTTCTTTTCTTCTTTTCTTCTTTCTTTCTTCTTTCTTTTCTTCTTTTCTTTTCTTTCTTTCTTTCTTCTTCTCTTTCTTCTTTCTTTTCTTTCTTTCTTTTCTTCTTTCTTCTTTTTTTCTTCTTTTCTTCTTTCTTCTTTCTTTTCTTCTTTCTTTTCTTTCTTTCTTCTTCTTTCTTTTCTTCTTTTCTTTTCTTTCTTTTCTTTCTTTCTTCTTTCTTTTCTTTCTTCTTTCTTTCTTTTCTTTCTTCTTTCTTCTTTTCTTTCTTCTTCTTTCTTTCTTTTCTTCTTTCTTTCTTCTTCTTTCTTTCTTCTTTCTTTTTCTTCTTTTCTTTCTTCTTCTTTCTTCTTTCTTTTCTTCTTTCTTCTTCTTTCTTTTCTTCTTTCTTTTCTTCTTCTTTTCTTCTTCTTTCTTCTTTCTTTCTTTTCTTCTTTCTTCTTTCTTTTCTTCTTCTTTCTTCTTCTTCTTTTTCTTCTTTCTTCTTTCTTTTCTTCTCTTTTCTTCTTTCTTCTTTCTTCTTCTTCTTTCTTTTCTTTCTTCTTTTCTCTTTCTTTCTTTCTTCTTTCTTCTTTCTTTTCTTTCTTTCTTCTTTCTTCTTTCTTCTTTCTTCTTTCTTCTTTCTTCTTTTCTTTCTTCTTCTTCTTTCTTTCTTCTTCTTCTTTCTTCTTTCTTTCTTTCTTCTTTCTTCTTTCTTTTCTTTCTTTCTTTTCTTTCTTCTTCTTTCTTTTCTTCTTTCTTTCTTTCTTTTCTTCTTCTTTTCTTTTCTTCTTCTTTTCTTTCTTCTTCTCTTCTTTCTTTCTTTCTTCTTTTCTTCTTTCTTCTTCTTTCTTTTCTTTCTTCTCTTCTTTTCTTCTCTTTCTTCTTTCTTTCTTTCTTTCTTCTTTCTTTCTTTCTTTTCTTCTTCTTTCTTTCTTCTTTCTCTTCTTTCTTTCTTCTTTCTCTTTCTTTCTTTCTTTTCTTTCTTTCTTTCTTCTTTTCTTCTTCTTTCTTTCTTCTTTTCTTCTTTTCTTTCTTTTCTTTCTTCTTTCTTCTTTCTTTCTTCTTTCTTCTTTCTCTTTTCTTCTTTCTTTCTTTCTTCTTCTTTCTTCTTTCTTTCTTCTCTTTTCTTCTTTCTTCTTTCTTCTTCTTTTCTTTCTTCTTTCTTCTTCTTTCTTTCTTCTTCTTTCTTCTTCTTCTTTCTTTCTTCTTTCTTCTTTCTCTTTCTTTCTTCTTCTTTCTTCTCTTTCTTTCTTTCTTCTCTTCTTCTTTCTTCTTTTCTTCTTTTCTTCTTTCTTCTTCTTCTTCTTCTTTCTCTTCTTTTCTTCTTTCTTCTTTCTTCTTTCTTTCTTCTTCTTTCTTCTTTCTTTCTTCTTTCTTTTCTTCTTTCTTTCTTCTTTTCTTTCTTCTTCTTTTCTTCTTTCTTCTCTTCTTTCTTCTTTCTCTTCTTCTTTCTTTCTTTCTTCTTTTCTTTCTTCTTCTTTCTTTTCTTCTTCTTCTTCTTTCTTCTTTCTTCTTCTTTCTTCTTCTTTCTTTTCTTCTTTCTTCTTTTCTTCTCCGACTTGCGCTTCGTACCACTGCAGTCTAAGGATTTCCGTCAATTAATGTCGTCCACGTTGGTGTTTTTGGAATATATAGGAATGGATTCAGTGTAAATGGCATGTAGAGAGAAGAGGGCTATTTTGTTAATCCTTAATGCCCGACCATATATATAGCCCATTCCACTTTGAAAAGGATATCCCAAGTAACCATTCTATCTCCGAGGCTCATCCGCATCTGATGGGTATTGAAAAATCTCCCTACCTTCTTATAGTAAAGTACAACCAAATGTGATACGGTAGGCAAATTTGATTACCATACACCAAATCTTTTCTATATAGGGAGTATCCTTGTCATTCTCTCGCCTTCCACTCTTGAAGCGAAGAAGGAGTAAAGGAATGTCCATATTTAATGTCACGTACTCCTCAATAACATCAAGTTTTGGTGGCGAATGTACGGACTCACGGGGACAGTATGTATTCCCCATTACTGATTGTGCATTATCTTGACATCCGTGGAAGGGAGCATTCCCGTTTGGAGTACTACGCCATGATCATCATAACGCAAGGCTTGTTTAAATTTACGCTGTAGCGGTGTAGGATTATGTACCTTGGATGTTTCTTCCACTGGCCTCAGTTGTAGATGATCTGACCGTAGCGAACCTTGTAACGTTTGACCGCCATTTTGTCCTACTAGTGCAGCAGATGGAGTAGATGCCTGAAAATGGAAAAAGAATTGTAATTAAGATTACGTTCAAGGGAGGGAGGGAGGAAGGCGAAGTACGACTTACCATTTTAAGTTGGATATAGAACAGGGAACTAGAGAGAGAGAGAAAAAATTCGTTCCCGTCACTCGTGCGATTCAACGATGGAATGATTCTCACTGTGGAAGGCTCGCAATTTTTATAAAAGAAATGCTTGATTCTCATTGGATTATTGATCCTCATTGGACAATAACATCAATGCTGATTCCCAAATCTGGCCTCCTTTACCAATCCGAGTCCTTCATATCGCCCCTGGAGCTGTTTCTTACTTGGTGAATGTTCTAACTCTGTCGTTTTTCGCCAATGTCCCAAAATCTTAAATGGTTTCTCACATCTAAACGAAGACAGATAGGAACAAGCCGATTCTTTCACTGAATTTGTCTCACTCTTAGCTTTCAAACGAGCTATCGCACGACAAAATCCGTCCACTAGAAGCCAAAATCGAAGCAAGCTGTCCAGAGGGGGGGGGGGTCAGCGAAATTTGATGAAAAATGTTTTGGTGACGGTCCCAGGTCGAAATTCCACACTTTGGAAAATTTTCAAATTTTTACCCATACAAAGTCACTCTGACACTTAGGATTTTTTCAGGTAAGCGAGCTCCGACCTAAAATCTTGTAACCGCTCTAACTTTTGAACGAAGACAGATAGGAACAAGCCGATTGTTTCACTGAATTTGTCTCACTCTTAGCTTCAAACGAGCTATCGCACGACAAAATCCGTCCACTGGAAGCCAAAATCGAAGCAAGCTGTCCAGAGGGGGGGGGGGGGGGGGGGGGAAGGTCAGTGAAATTTGATGAAAAATGTTTTGGTGACGGTCCCAGGTCGAAATTCCACACTTTGGAAAATTTTCAAAATTTTACCCATACAAAGTCACTCTGACACTTAGGATTTTTTCAGGTTAGCGAGCTCCGACCTAAAATCTTGTAACCGCTCTAACTTTTGAACGAAGACAGATAGGAACAAGCCGATTCTTTCACTGAATTTGTCTCACTCTTAGCTTTCAAACGAGCTATCGCACGACAAAATCCGTCCACTAGAAGCCAAAATCGAAGCAAGCTGTCCAGAGGGGGGGGGGAGGTCAGCGAAATTTGATGAAAAATGTTTTGGTGACGGTCCCAGGTCGAAATTCCACACTTTGGAAAATTTTCAAAATTTTACCCATACAAAGTCACTCTGACACTTAGGATTTTTTCAGGTAAGCGAGCTCCGACCTAAAATCTTGTAACCGCTCTAACTTTTGAACGAAGACAGATAGGAACAAGCCGATTGTTTCACTGAATTTGTCTCACTCTTAGCTTTCAAACGAGCTATCGCACGACAAAATCCGTCCACTGGAAGCCAAAATCGAAGCAAGCTGTCCAGGGGGGGGGACGTCAGCCGAAAATTTTTTCTCTCCGATTTCGCTGGAAACATCCTTCCTAACCCAAAATTTCACGTAGATTCCGAATCTGGCCTCCGTTTTCTCATCCGATGCTTCGTTTGGGCGCTACACACCAAAACGTCCCACATTCTATGTCAAGAATTTTGAAGAAACACCGCTTTTTTCCCCTCGCCGATTGAGCTGGAAATCACACCATGATGCAGAATTTGACCGCTGAATCGAATCTGGCCACCGTTTCACCATTTCCAAGACAACCTAGACGGTCGCCCATGTCCACCTAGACGGTCGCCACGTCAACCTTCCTGACGGTCGCCCACGTCCACAGGCGGTCGGACCCACTCACCCGAGTCTCACACTCTGGTCGTTCGAGGGGTGGGGGGACGTCAGCGACCTCTCGCGATGGCGGCCAACCTGGCCGGCACATCACGACACTGTCGTTCCAGAGGGGGGGGGGACTCAGCCACGACGGCGGCCATCTTGCGCGGTCCAGTATTTGTCACTTGCTTACTACTAGCGAGCAAAATGTTGTTGGTCGGGTTGGGAAATCTTGCAGTTGAAATTGACCAAGCAATTGTTCTCTACTTGAAATACATTCTGCATCATTGCTGCATGAATGAATTTCTCATAATCAATAATTTGATGCAACAAAACTCTTATTCAAAGGATTGACAGAATTGTTTTCGTTTTTTCAGATATTCTAAAGAAAGACTCTGCGACTCAGTATTCTCCTCCCCCTCCTCCACCCCGACCCGTGGTTACTGGTGAGTTGAAAACTGAAAATCTAATTAACAAATTCGCTATCTGGCAATGTTAACCACGGAACACCACCGTTCCCGTTAGATTCTTTAGATCTTCATTAGTCAAATAAGGGTCAGACAGAACAGCACAAGAAACAGAGTTCCTGCGGTCTTAATGAAAGGACAGTGAGAAGTTGTTACTTTATGTTGTCGAGAACAAACGATAGCGACGATCTTATCTAGATTTCATTGTTCGATTGATGATTACGGATAATCATCAGTCAATATGTTTTAATATATATCTGAAAGTACCGGCAGCATACTTATTTCATATCTTATACACTGAAGCAAGCAGCATAATGAAAATGAACCTCTTTAGTATATGAAACTCCTTGAGTGTCTACACAGCCGAATTCTATGCAGAGATTTTTTTGAATTTTGCGGAATAATTAGGCATAAGCAAAATCAGCTAGATGAAAGGGAACCCTTTCGGATGTTCAATGGCCATCATAGTCATACCTCAAGGAAATTTGGAGTCCCTAAAACAGGTACTTCGGTTTCAAAGAAATAAGCTTAAAAGTAAATAAAGAAATTGATGAACAGAACATTATTTAGCACTAATTGAAAAACTTTTGTTCCGCTTGAATTTTTTGTGAAAAGAGTAATTATCAAGATTTTCAATTAAATGAATTTTGAATCTCCGAAAATGAACCTCTTGAGTATACTATTCCTTCATAGGAATTTATAAGTAACTTCGTTAAATAGACTGATGTTATTGATATTGCATTCTAATGCATTTTAAAGATTTTCTTAATACGAGACGATTAAAAATGCGAAAAAATATGAAAAAATTATAAATACGAGCAAATTATCTAATTAAGACGATAGATCTGCAAATATCAAATTTCCAAAACGCCGATCATTGAACTGTTGATCAAAACCTTCAATTTGCAAACTTCTTCGCATTGCCTTTCTAGATTGAATTTCTAAACTTAGTTCGTGTTTAAAAAACATTCTATACAGAGTCGTCCTTCATGGGAAAGGAACATCAACGAAATGAATTTTTATCAAATTATTTTTATTTGTTTTTGATATTTTAAAGACTTCTGTCATTTCATTTTCCTAATCTGACGACAGCTACGGAGAATGGCTGAAATTAATTGTTGCTTGAAATAAATCTAAAATATCAAATTTGTTTCAAATCTTTCCAAAACATCGCTTGTTATTTTATAATTGAATTTTATTTTTGAGAATTTTATAAAAATGTTGTCAAATTCAAACAACTTCGTGAAAATTAAAAAACTTTTTTCTTCTAATGTTTCCATGAACAGAACCTTCAACTGAATTATTCCAAACAAATTCTTGGCGTCAAATTCATTCATTTTCTCTTCTTTGCAGTGCAGTTCTGTCTGTTTGACAGGACGGATACATTGGAATGCGGATTCTACGTCCTCCACCTCCGGAGACCGCCAATTGTCGGAGAACTGCGGAATGCTGTCAAAGAAAAGATGAAGAAACCTCCGCAGAAGTGGAAGATGGGGCGATCGACAGGGGTCTCCAGAGATGGAGAAAAAATGTTCCTTGTGAAGGAGGAGGGTAGAGACGACTCCTTCTTCACAACCGCAGATGGAAAGGAGAAGAATGAAAAGGATCGCAAACAGGAATTCCTTGAAGACGACAACGAAGTCTTTATAATTCCTGAAAATCGCTGTCCGATCCTCTACATCGATCATCGCTAAGAACTCAATGACTTCAAATTCATTTCATTTTCACATTTTCTGATGAATTTGCAATACAAATCACTTTTGGTTTCTTTTCGTTTTTAATTTGCAAATAAAATGACCTTCGAGAATATTCCTGAATGAAAAGATGAAGAAATTATTTTCCATTTACTTTCCGTTCATTTCTTTCCATTCAATTGTCCATCACATAAATTGATAAATTGATCACATAAATTCCATCACAGCCTCAACTTCACAAACAAACCTTTCACAAAGTGCATTCACAGTGAAAACACGCAGGTGGAATGATATCAAACTGCCAGATTTTGATTATCAATGAAAATTTCAAATTCAAAATGAAATACATAGCGCACAGCACGTCAGGGTATGAAAGTATTTCGTGTCATTATAAGGAGCATAGACATCTAAGCAGAAATCTATGTCTTCTGATACACAGTGGCAATGCCGGATAAAATGTTAAATGAGTAGAAGTTCCGTACGGTGTAGACTCGAAAGTAATTGATGATTTCGAATACCTCGCCTAATCAAAAGAATTGAAGCATCATAATTTACAGAGTTGATCATAAAAAACGTACCACCTAAAGTATGCCAACTTCAATCGATTCTCCTGCCTTTGAATTTCCTTTTACATTGACAAGCCACACGCCATTCGACAGCTTATGTTCTCAGCTTTTCAATGAGCCACTATACATATCCGTCATATTGTATAAGGTGGACAGAGGTGAAAGGGCTTTCTCTGAGCATTCTTTTGATGCATTGTTCCTCGAAATTGGTTTACTTTTAGAGAAGTTATGATGTCTCAGACTCATCGCAATATTTGTTTTTCTGTTTGCATCTTTAGCGCTAACGAGGTCATTTTCACGCTTTCAATATCTGTGATGTCTAGAGACGTCTGCAATGCACATTCAAATCAAAGTGTTGGTTGATCCATATAAGCTGTAAACAAAGTTTCTATTCGGTTTTGAATTCATGATGACTGAGTCGAAGTTTGCGAAAGTGTTTTTGAAGAGCAAGGTTTCTAAGTCTTTTATCAGAAGGACAGTCCGAACGGCCGGTTTGCCGAAAAGTACATAGTTGTCCCAAAGACCACCATCCAAAGGTGGAAAACTAATTTTTCTCCCTTCCTGGAAAAGTTGGATCCGATCGGAAAGGAAAGGCAAACTTTCGAACAGCTCGCGGATGGTCATTCGCTTGGTAAGAAACGATCCCGCTTTGTCTTCGGCCAGTTGAGGTGTTCACATGAGAAGCCGACGGTTTCTGCCATAACAGTGAGACGTCGCCTGAAAAGTGAGCACTTCATAAGCCATAGAGACCGTTAGGGATCGAATTGACGACCAACCACAGGAGTTAGAAGCTATAGGGGGGGGGGCGATAAGCATTGCCACTGGCCTTCTCAATGGAATCAAGTTGTTGGGATTGATGAAGCGTCTGCATGTCTCCGAGGTCGCAATGGCCGTTTGAGAGTTAGGATGAAGTCAGGTGATGCAATTCATGATCATTTGACATTGCCTGAATCAAGGAGGTAAAATATTGCATATTTGCGGTGCGATGTGGATGAATGGTCGAATTGAACTCCATATCCAAGCAAAGGGACAACATGATTTCGATGGATTTGTAAAGGTCTTGCAAAAAAGACAAATTTGCTGAAGTGCGGGGTGAGTATATATTAATTCTTCCCGGAGATGGTCTTTCTCGACTTGTAGATTAAATTGTTGAGGCAAGAAAGGGAGAGTTTAGATCAAGATGTGATCAATCGCCTGATCGAAAGCAAATGCCTTTCCGCATTCGATTAAGCGATTGAACTTTCTGGAGAGGTTGCGAAATATATGTAAACACCAGTGAACCTACTACTGGCCCTATTAATGGACAAATGGCTCTACAGAGCCACTGAACAATAATAAAAATCTTATTTCAACCTTTATTTTATTTATCTGCCAAATGTGTACTGACAGAACTTCATTAAAGTGAGAAAAATTTAGGTAGTCCACTTTTTATGATCATCACTGTATGTAGTCAATTTAATTCATAAACATGTTTACATAAAACTCACCCCGACACGTTGAGCCAGAAGAAATCATCAGCGGAGTTTACTTCAATTATTGCTTAGCCTTCTGATACTAGTTTTCGAAGCAATTGCAAATATCCAATGCCTTTATATATTAGCCTCCGACAGTCTATGACTTTTTGCTAGCACACAGTAATTCTGATTGCTCATAGTTCTCACAAAGTATATGGGTATTGAATTATCACTAAGAATTGACAATATCAAAAATTACTGTCCGCAAGGGGTCCAGGTTGGACCCCAGTCATAATTGTTGATAACATAAATGAAACAAAAGGTTTCAAAGTGGTGTTGAATATTGAATCAACAACTTTGCTTCATTTACTCTATTTGTATCATTAACCAGTCATAATTAAAGAAAGCTATAAGTCCCGACAAACAAAAAATGTTTTTATGATATTGAAAAACATTCTATTTTTATCATCAAAGTTATACCTGAAATATTATTAAAAACATTGAATTGATATAACTAAGATAAAACATTCCCCGTTAGATCGCCCGACTCCGGTGCGCCTTCGTTAACACGAACTCGGCCCGGTAAACGGGTCGTTCCTACCGACACGTAGCCGGAACGAGCTCGTGTACCCGAAGGAGGTTCCAAAAAAAAATCCGCCCTGCTGCTTGATTTACGGACTTTCATTTAATCTCCAGTGCTCTGTATTTTAGCTAGAGATTAAATGAAAGCCCGTTTTTACAAGCAACAGGGCGGATCCTACCTAAAGAGAAAAGTCAAACATGTCAAATAATAGGTTTATTCTTCATGAAATTATAGCCACGTACCACAGTAACACTGCCTGGGATAGTTGACTAAAATAACAGTACCTGAGAAGTTTGACAGCAGTTCGGTAGCACTTAACCATTCCTTGTGCAGTAATTGCCTTCACACTTGCAAACAGTTCCACGTAGAATCCATGTATAGGCCTACTTGGTTTGATATCCCAATCTTATCCGGAAATGAGAGAATTATTGTCTCTGAAAAAAGAAATATTTTTCTCTGACATTTCACGCTGGATTTATACTATCGTAAAAAGCAAGGATATGTATAGGATGCATCCATGCAAAAATTACATGATGTATTATATATAAAAGCACAAATGAAACAAAATTTGTAAATTAGATTAAGCAGTATTTACTATGCCAGCATCAATTATAAATAGCATGCAAAATTATAATGAGATTAACATTTAAGTCAATGTATGAATTAAACAGAGCTTCTGTAGACCTAAAATAACAAGCAATGCTTCAGTCATGTCGCAAAGCATCTGCACGCATACTTTAGGCCTAGATAGATTTTATTACGTTTGTTTAAATTTTGGCATCTAACATATCGTTGAGTAACATCTATCATAATCGTAACATCTAACATAACGTAGAGATTATACTTTTGTCTTTATATGCGCCTCTTACCTCAATTCATTAGTTCTTACATAAGACAGTTTCAAAATGAAGTTTTAACCTAAATCACACTTGTCTACAGTTTGTTTTCCAATGAACTTGGTTTTTGTTTTCTGAACAAACTGTAGACAAGTGTAATTTAGGTTAAAACTTCATTTTGAAAAGAGGTGCATATAAAGACTGATCTCTCCTATAATGTTAAGTGCCAAAATTTAAAAAACGTAATAAAATCTATCCAGGCCGAAAGTATGCGTGCAGATGCCTTGCGATCCAACGCTTGATCATTGATGATGTCGCTGATGAAGTAGGTATATAAACTAACCAGTTAGCAGTAGAAGAAGCAGCATCCCCGTGACGCCTGCATAATACGTTTTACATTAAGCTTGTTTCAATCGGATCATTAACACATTTCAAGAACATAATACAAGCCATGATAAAAGCGAACTTAATGTGAAAAGCACTACGATCTCTATCAAATCATCTTATATGAATAAATAATAATGCGATGAATTATTTGTATCTACTAAATACGGGAGGTTTGCACCGTACAACTTTACTGATGTAGGTCTCACTGTAAACTGCACACAACTAAAACAGCAGTTACAGTAATATATATATATATATAAACTTACAATAATAATGATTTTAATAATATATAAACTTAACAGAAAACATTTGTAAACAACTTGAAAATGATGAGTCACAATTTGATGATTGATGACATCAATTAAAATTCGCTAATATCAGATAGAGCGTCTCTACGGATATTTTCTGTTCGGAGTGTAAAAACAGCAGTAAAAGTAATTTTAGCTGTTAATTTTAACGAATATTTGTTGTTTATAGTGCACTTGCATTAGTCACTCGCTGTGACAAAGATAGTTTTTTTAACTACAATACATCATCTCACTTGGCTCTCCTCCGAACTTCTATAAGGAATAGGAATGAACTTACGAGGATGCTGCTGCCTTCCCTGAAAACTAGACAAATTGATTTTGTTTACATCTGCATCAGCACCTTACAGTAATTCCCCAAAAACCGCCGGTTAAATTCAGGGTTTGTACACCTAACATCAGCCGAGATAGCTAGATTCAATTAGCAAAATTTAGGCCTGAAGCATTTCAGGAGAATGCATTTTACTTCCCTTCAAGAATAATATCCATATCAATCAAGAAATTTGAATATTGAAAGTAAATCAATCTCAAGATGACTGCAACAGATCCTTATGAAATTCTTGTTTTTTTCCATGATTGATCATCAATAACCATAGTGCAAACGATTCCTGAGCAGAGTGATATTCCAGCATGGCCTATGAACGATTCTACAGGTGATTTGTGATTTCATCTTTATGGTTGGACATGGTCATTGATCTTCATAAATTGATAATGGGCAATTCCGTAAATAAACCGCACGTACGTTCTGACACACAATCTTCATTTTCTCATCATGAAGCAATGCAATACTATCCATGAAAATTGCCACCATACCATGCCAAAATAGTATGAAATATGAATCACTTTTCAAATATTCAACAGTAATTCCTCTAGCGTTGAAAAAGGGACATGCCATTAAAGTATTAATTAAATTGGTATATTACTAATTATATTGAAGGGACTACTATGGATGTTTTCAGAACGTTCGTGCGTTATTTATGAAATTAATTCTAATCGTTTGTGAATGAATTATCTTTCAGGTTCAGACAAGACACTAAGGCTCATTACTATAAAAGACCAGTTGCTCACCAGCTTACAAGAATTTCTGTACTGCTCGTTGGGCATTTCAATGACTAATCGTCCACAATATCAGCTACAATTCAACTGCTACGATATGCAGCGTTAATGGTGAGAAGATGGCTGTTTCATGTCGGTACACGCGCACCTACCAAATGTAATTAAATATTGAATAGGCCTATTGAATAGCTTTCCTTCTTGATGAGTCCATAGCACCTTAGATTTGCAAACGACTGCACAACAACACTGTGTGCCACATTCACAGATGACTACTATTGCAATTTTGTATCCGTTATGAAATACATGCTGGAAAATGTCTCAAGACGAGCTCAAGATGACATAGAAATCTATCAGATCCGAACTCTGTGCCCACGGCTGCAATTTGAAAGATAGGCTCTAATTAGCGTATCTGACATGCGTGTGAAGTGACAACAATAAGCCACGATGCCGATTAGTCCTCCCACAAAAGTATGATCTAGATGAGACCTACACCTATGCCCTATAGAGGTCTGGTATGAATATAACCGCATTGATGTCACAAAGCAAAACACTTCGATGGAATGCTGGCATAAAATCGATATGTTGCAAGGAAGTGTTTTGAGAAATTTAAGCATTGATTATCAAAATAGCGAAAGAAGATAGAACTAATGCATTGCTGAATTAGTGAACATGAATGACTACATGAAATGTTGTTCAGGTGTTTTTCTAAAGCATGAATCAATTGCAACCAAAGAAATCAGTCAAGCGACGGAAGTCAACTGAAGACATTGTAAAGAGATTGTCAGTGCAATGGCTCGATAGAAAATGTCCCCATCCCTCTACAAATAAGTATGCGCACGTTATGCTTCAAAACTTCCCGCTCCTGACCCCATGCAGTAAATCTGACTAACATTTGTGCTTTCGAATTGCATGCATTATGCTATGAAAATACTCCAAGAATGGCTAATAAAAATTGTTGGTACACATTAATAATTAGGATTTTATTAAGTAGGTGGGAGGTATTTTGGATACCGCACATAAATTACCAATAGATATTCACGCATTTGCAACTGCACGGTCTATTTCCACTTAGTGCATGATAATTGTGCTTTTACTTTTATCTTTCCTAAGTCAAAATAACGCTCCTGTTGTCTTTAAAAGAGAATCCTCTTCTACTAGCACAGAATTTTATTGGAAATTAAATATTGATCGTCTACGTGACACAGTGGCCTACGTGCTTGGCTAGCGATCTTCTTCGTCCAGTAGGTCGAGCCAAAGTGTCCTAGAAATCCGACAGGACAGGGCAGCACGACCAAAAGGTCACAGCCCTGATAAAAGTCAGACTCTGTGTCAACCAGTCAAGCCCCAAGTAAGGTAGAGTAGACGTGACCTTAGATGCCACAATTTACTTCAACTAATAAGAAAACAAAATATTGCATGAAATTATACAACTGACTAGTTATATCACACGTCCGATCTTATTACGTACTTCGTAGGCTATACTAAAAACCTTAAAATCGTGCATACATAAGCCACTACAACGATACAAGGATGCAATCAGAACACTAAACCCATCAAGAGATGAAAACAATACATATAATATGTCCGACATTACAAGTTCACAGATCATAACAGACTGTAGCTGCGACCCCTATCCTATATTATCTGAAAATAATCATTAATATAGATAACTTAATAAACAAGCAAAAAGTAAGTCTCCACTGCAGGGAAAGAAAATTAATTTACTTATGAAATTAAATGCAATTAATGAGATTGATAAACCACTTCAAATTCATTAATTGATTGGATCAGACTGCCATCATTCCAATTAATATGCAATTATTCACAAAGCACAAAAAACTATATTATGAACATTACTCGCAAGTTATAACGTATAATTAATAGCTAAACAGTCGATGATATGACATATTCTGTAGAAATATTCGATTTTTGAAACGAAAAATGTTTGATGTAGCCATAAGCGAAGCTATGCAGTTAATAATCTACACAAATCATTTAAATCTTAATTAAAAGTCTCTAACTTAGTAAAATATAACACTACTTCGTTTTTTCTACTTCGAACAAAAGTCAAATTAAGGTCACATGGTCCAAAGTGACCACTTGTTTGACAGACCAAAAAATATTGCGCTTATATATAATTATAAAAAATATAAAAATTTAAATTATCAGGTCATTGCTTCTAGATAATGCTATCAAAACATTTTTCATGATTTATCATGCTCAAATTAGTTTAACAGCATAGTGTGCAGAAAATACATACTTGTGATGCAAAATTCTAGACTCTATAGTGTATTCTAAGGCACTTTCTAGACCTGTGTGCTGTGAACTAACGTTCTAAGTGTTAAAATCAATCAAGTGTCCGTCAACAGCGGAAAGATATACCTAGATTTGCGGCGCTATGATAAAAAATAAATTGAATTATTGTCAACTAATTGATCACTCTCATGACTCAAGAATCCATATTTATCAAACATTGATTCTCAGCAAAACAATGAGACAAATTACAATTTGGCTAATAATATTTTTCTCCAACCCCAGGTTGTGATATTCCAGTACCGTATGAACTCCATCTCAAATATACCTTCAGTCTTGCGACAGTGACTATAAATTTCAAACATACTTCAGATAGTTTCCTACAGAAATGTACCCTTTAAATCAATGATATTTTAAGATCAATACTCGCGCTATCTTGCATCGACATATTTAACCCAATCATGACTAGGGCTCTCATAACCCGTGCACTGTATTGCATAGCATTTTATCTAATTGATTCAAAAAATTCCACAAATATATACCTTCAAGATATCATCTGAACACATTAAGTTAAAAATTTAAGTAGAAGTGCAACTATCAATTACA
>CAJQUW010015226.1:0-63103 GCA_907163375.1 Prostheceraeus crozeri | reverse complement strand
GGTCGGGCCCGATGCGGGCATCTCGATTTTTGCGGGAAGCGGGCATTCGCATGCAGGCACGGGCATTTACAATAATGGTTTAATCTGAGAATTCATATCCGGTCAGTGGATATGCAGGTAGGGATTCATGGCGGCGTACATGACGTGGGCATAATGTATGTAGCCTAAGCTCATTATTATGCAATTGAATCTAGTCACTATCGAATTTAGTCACATCATATTCTTAAATCACTATTTCTGAAGACTAAGACCTAGGCCTATACTAGCTAGCAGGTTTCAAAGCACTGTGCAAGCGAAGTGTCAAATGGGTGAACATCTACCCATCGTCACCTATAGCAAATTCGTGCAGCGTGATGCTGCTAAAGCGTGTTGTAGGCTAATCATCAAGACAGAAAGAGTACTACTTTCTCCATGGATTTTGATATTCTCTAGTTTGATTAGTTTTGATACAAAAAGCGCGTGTGACGTGTAACGTTTGACGTCAACTCATGTTTCGCATTGTCATTGTAGGACAATACTGACAACGAATTTTCCGATAAGGCAGCTTGTATTATTTCGCGATGTCAGATGGGAGAACATCCTGCATCGCCAGCTTCCACATTTCTCTGAAAAAACCAATGTTAGCTAGAAACGACATCACTATATAATAAGGTTCGACAGGTCTAAGTAGGATTCATGAAAAAAAAAACTGTTTTGACTTAGAAGGAACGATTGAAAGGGTGTTTTATGCCATGAACGAACGGAACGGGGGTGATAGTTCATTTGAGCGGTGAACGAACGAAACGGTCTGAAAGGCTAATGAGCGGAAGATCGAACGAATTGGGAAAAATATGACCGTTCTAATGCTGGGTATGAAACACAATAATCGAAAGACATTCCTGATCGTTTTTTTACATCGAGGAGTCAGGACGATTGCAGGAAATTGCTTATCTAGGGAGCCATCTGGGAGTGATGGTCGCAATTCACTGTACGTTATGAGGGAAAACATGAACTCCGAACGCTACGTTCGAGTGATCGAAGAACATGTTAATCCTTTAGCATGCAGTTTAGGTGATCCATCATCTGATTGGATTCTCATGGAAGACAATGCGCCATGCCATCGTGCCAATGCAACTCCATTGCATAGAAGACAGGCAGGAAAACGAACCTTAGACTGGCCAGCAAGGTCTACTCCTTTAACGACTAGGCCCTAACTGGGCACACATATAACAAAGAAAAATATTAAATATGATATAGGATGCAAATTCATTCAATTATAGTTAGAAAACGTGATGTTTACTTTAAAATGTCTAGTTCTAGCTAATTTCTAACTATTTATGAAACGGACTGTATGCGTATATTTGACATGTAGGCTATTCCATGTATGGCCTACACATCAATCTTGTCGTTCTCAGATAAGTAACTTCCTATTACACTCAACAACGTTTAGCATCGTAGATAGCGGGCACTCTGCAATCTTTATCATTGAGGAGATTTTCTCTTAAGTTCGGTGGAATTTCAAATTTAAAAAATCTGACAAAATTGGTGATTTGACATCTTGAATTGCTTTCTACAACATGGGGGGATGAATGAGTTGGAGCAAATGAACATCACGATAAGAAAGCTCAGAACCTAAATATATTGTACCGTGAATTTCATGTGATTTGGAACATTGGTTTGGATGTTAAAGGGGAGGCAGATTCAGTCCTACGCACTTCAGAGTCCGTTATGGAAAAGGACTAAAGTGAATCAATGTCCGTGGTCTTAAAATCAATGCATCGCAAAATGGAAGCCATATATGCCTACACTAGGATTGTCCGTCTGTAGGCCTAATTTGGTTGGTTTAAATTCTTCCTAAATTTTTTTTTCTTCCTAAATTGTAGCTATTTCGCAGTTCTTTCACATTTGACGATACTGAATGTCTCTCAAGGATCTGCATGTGGATATGTTCCAGCAACGAAATTCTTCTATCAATTTAAGGCATCTTTTAATGTCTTCGTGCAATTCCGGAGACCATTAGTACATCTATGGGACGAAGCGACGATTGTGAGACCGATTCAAAAGATATGTGAATAAATAATGTGTCGATGGTCAGATGTTGAGTGCAGCATCGATCACAAAGACCTTCTTATTGTTAAATTCATATTCAGAAGAAGAATCCAGACAGGCATTCAATGTACAGTGTATATTGTCAGTAGTGTTAGAACTACAGAAGAGAGAAAAAGCTAGGAAGTTTGTTCATTAATCAAGTTACATACATGCATGTACTATAAAAAGACTTTTATAGAAAGCATTTTTAAGAGATCTTTCAAATATATCGCTTTTTTGATTATTTGATCTTTTTAATTTTTGTTTTTTCTAAAAATGGCTCTCTCAACCGCTCGCTCACGACAAAAAATCATCGCTCGTTCGCTCAATTTTCGCCCACGGAATATTTTTTTCGCTCGCTCATCCGCTCGTCAAAAAATTGAAAAAATGCCGCTCAAAAACACTGGTCAAGACCATCCAAAAGAATCATGATGCTCTAGAAAATGAGATTTCAAATATCAAATGCTATGTGAATGGTGCAGCAACTGAGTCCACTCAACTTTCATTGCGTGAAACTGGCGAAAGAATCTTCAGGATGAATAATATCGTTATCAGGGATCTGCCCGAATGTAGTGGGACTATCGATGAAAGGAAGTCTCGGGATAAATAGGAAGCGAGAAAAGTTCTTTCTGAAATTAATGTCGACGTCAACACAATTGAAACCTTTTGACTCGGTAGACCTAACGAGAATGGCTCACGCTTATTACGCGCAACTTTGCCTAGCTCAGCTAAAAAGCAAGAAGTTATTCGGAAGGCTAAGGCTACAGTCACAATGTCGCGCTCGGTCTTCTGCAACAGAGGCCCGAGGGGCCCCGACCATACCCCAATAATAGCCCCGATTAACCCCGATATTTTCATCGCTATAAAACTAAAAATGTGTGAAAATTATGACGATGGTGCACGATACATCCCGTTAAAGGCACGATACGTCCCGTTAAAGGCACGATACGCCCCGACCAGCCCCAATCGTTCCCGACCGCGCGCGGGACGCACTCAACTCAACGGCCCGCATCGCGTCAGCGCCAACACGATAGCACCCCCGACTCACCGCGATAGGCCTCGATAAAGGCGCGATGAAACCACGGTGCGTCCCGACGCGCCCCGATGAACCCCGACTCACCGCGATGCCATCACCGCGGTGAAGGAGGGAAATATGACGAAAATAACGTACTTCTAATTTTTAGAAACTGACGTGATAAGGCAGACATGAAATTTTATTCATACCGAGCGCTCGTCACAACGCCAACTTTTAGCGCCAAACTAATCATTTGATTGGATAAGCTTGCAGAGAAACTACACTGAAACGTCAATCGAATCGCGTTTTGAATGAAGAGGGACTAGTGAGTCATCAGTCTCATCACTCACCGACAAGACTTCGAAGCAGCAACACCTGTCCAAGACTCCGAGACCACACAACTCATCATGGCCAAGACCAAGAAGATTGGTAAGCATCAAGGCAGCGAGCAGGGCAAGCACCAAGCACCGCCTGTCCTCCTGCCAGCACGACCGCCGACAAGGGAAGAGGAGGAGGAAGCAGCGGAAGGAGACCACAACGGCGGCGACGAATTCGCAGAGGGACCACGGGATGCAGCAGCACAAGCGCCGCCATCATCACCATCACGCCAAAGAAGCCCTGTCGCGAAGGCCCCACCGAAGAAATTGAGAAAGGCTGTCAACTTCCCAAAAGATAAAGAAGACGAGGCCATAGACTGGTATAAAAAACACATGTGCCTGTACGACAGACAGGACAAAGACTGGAAAAACGTCACCAAGAAGGAGGAGCTGTGGCACAGCATGGCGAGGTACCTCAACGTAGAAAGAGACACTCTGTTCAACTTTCTACACCACCAGCGCGCCATCTACGTGAAGGAGCGCAAGCTCCTTTTTCTACACCACCAGCGGGACATCTACGTGAAGGAGCGCAAGCCCAAACCCTCCGGCTCGGCCTACAAGCAACCTACTCTTCGCGTCCAGTGGGTCCTCGAAAGGTTCAACTTCCTTGAGGGTCACATCCACGAACAGCCCACACGTCAGGCCGTGCACATAAAGAAAAAGCTGGGCCTCCCTGCGGCTGCGAGCGGCGCCACCTCCAAGACTACACCCTCCACAGACAGCACAACTACGGCGACGACCGACACCTAGCAAGAAGCTGCTAAAGATCCGTTGAGCGTCGCAGCAATAAGGAAGAAGCTCCTGCGCTCCGAGAACGCATACGTCCAGTACCATGTCAAGCTGTATGAGAATACCCTCTTGCAGTTACAAGGCGACGACCAACTCTTCCGAGACTTTACGCAGCACGTCGCCAACGAAGGCCTCAGATACGTCGGTCGCCTCCATGAACACCAGCGGAATCAGGAGCGGCAGCCGGTTGACGCGTTCTAGCCACCGCCGCCACTGCAGAGATCGATGTACTGGCCGCCAGCGCTGTCATCATCGGGCAGTATGTTCGGGCAAGCTCCTCCAAATATCGAACATCTCAGGTACCAGGAGCAGATGTTCGGCAGCGGAGTTTACTGGGGAACACACGCGTCTCCACAGCACCACTACCACAGCGCGCACAACCCGCCGCAAAGCAGCTTCATGGCTCCGCCGCCACCGCCTCCACCCATGATGTCAACACCGACGAAACCAACCACGCCGGTCAGAAGTGTGACGGCCACGACGGTCTCTCAGGGACAACCAACCAGCGGGGGTCCGAACAGTTGGACGCACCACAGACGCCCTTCTCGCCGAACTCCAGAACACCAGCTTTAACATTGATCAATTAGTTGCCGACGACAGCATCCTCCAGTCCATCTCAACGACTCCCTCCTCGAACAACTAGACAACACCAGTCCAAACAGCCCTTCTCTGTACTAAAAACTCACGGTCAGTTGGTTATGATTATTTTGTAAGAAAACTTTGAAAAGTGTAATTCGATTTTGAAATAAGAAATTTCATTATCTTATATTTTTAAGAATATTGTGAAAAAAGAATTAGAACTGATTATGATTAATTTATTTTTGAAAAAACTTCGAAAATAAAATGTAATTCAACATATTCTCATTTTTATTTTATTACACAAGGCAAGTTACGTATTCATTCTTTTTAGAGTTTGGGGTCCTGAAAAGGACAGGGTTTTAGCATTTAAAAGACTGTACAGTGTACAGATGTACGGGTATGTATGTAATGTATACACAAACTTCATTAGAATGGCGTTTCGTTAAAAACTTCAAGGCCACTTTACATTAAAAAGAAGTCAATAAAATAAAAGTAATATAATTTATTATTCAATAAATAATAATATAGTCATAAGTTCTATATCATGTCCAAATGCCAGTCCACTGCACCAACATCGGAATAAAGGTACTTGGTGAGCGTTTCTCTCTGTTTCCGTCCCAGTCGCTCCTCGCGATTACCAACCCAGCCGCCGGCATCAAAAGATGTGAATTGCAAGCCTTCTCTCCATTTTTCTGGGATAATTTCGTGGGTCTGTTCGTCTTCACTGTCGGCCAGTCGGGCGTGCGCCTGGGGGTAGCGTATCCGCATCAGGTTGTGCAAACAACAGGCAGCTAACACCATGGTTTGCACTCGTTCCGGCTTCTGCGTCATATGATTCAGGAGACAACGAAACTTGGTTGCTAGCATTCCAAAGGCATTCTCTACGACCCGTCTTGCGCGTGACAATCTGTAATTGAAGACGCGATGCTGAATATCCAGGTCAAGTTTGCTGTACGGCTTCATGCACCATGTTCGCAGTGGGAACGCATCGTCGCCGATGATGTAGTAAGGCATTGGTTCCGTATCTCCAGACAGCGGTTCAGGGTCAGGGAGGTTTAGAGTTCCTTCTCTCAAACATTCTCGAAGCTCAGATCGCATAAAAATGCCGGCATCATTGTTACTTCCGCTCGTGCCAATGTGCGTCCACAGAAGCTTGTAGTCCGCGTCAACTAGCGCCATCAGAATGATCGAAAAGAAGTGCTTGTAGTTGTAGAATTCTGACCCGCCATGAGGAGGGTTTCGTATTCTGATGTGCTTGCCAACGATTGCTCCAACCGTATGAGGAAACTGCCAACGTTCCATGTATGCATCAGCGACTGATTGCCACTCGGCCTGGGTTGTTTGCGGGCTCATGACTTCTTCTGCGAAGACGTCGATGATGGCTTGGCAGACTTCTGGTACAATGCCGGAAATGGTATTGTGTGGCACACGGAAGAGATACATTAATGAATGGTAGCTGTCTCCCGTTGCGAGGTACCGTAGTGTTATGGCTACCTTTAAGTCTGCCTTCAGCGCCCGTCGCCAGAGGGTGTCTTTCTTCTCGATCCTGGGCGCTAACCGCTGCGTTACTTCCTCCACCAATTCCTTGGGCAATCGCATGAAATTGAAGAAGACGTTCGGGTCTTCGGCGCCAAGCTCTGGAATCAGGTGCGACATAACCCCCGACGCATCTCGACGTTGGATCCACTCTCTCACCCAGACAGAACGTCGCTTTCTCTGACGTCTTCGTTGCCGGGCTTGTTGCAGCTTTCTCTATTCCTCTTCTCTCTCCAGGGCGTCTAGATACTGGTGCAGCAATCTCTTCTGATTTGGCGTTAGCCTCTTGAGCTCGGCGTCGGTGATCTCTTCCTTGTTGTCAAGCTTGTGCAGCAGGCTCTCCATCGTGTTAGCGAATGAAGACACAAACCACCTCTCCCCTTCTTATATAATCCCACTTGAAAGGTACTACCACATCGTGCTTTATTGGAATTTATCGGGGCTCAGTGGGGCTATTCGGGGTTCATCGGGTTATTATCGGGGCTACTTGTCATAAATCGTATCATATCGCCGCAAAATTCGGGGTTTGTCGTGTGAACATCGGGGTTACATCGCTTTAGGTCGTGGCTGACATCGGGCCTTGTCGGGGAAGCAGATATCCCCGATCCTACCCCTAAAAGCCCCGTTCTTAACCCCGATGATTTCCGATCTGAGCCCCGATGATTCCCGAATAGCACCGATGAGGTGTTACTCGCCGTCCAACTAGTTTCCCAAACTACCGCTACGGCGATGTCAGCCCTCTCCCCGATATTTAGGACGATAAGACGGCGACCTGACCACGATAGACCCCGATCATAAACCCGATTGACCCCGATCGTCACGATGACCTCCGATGATTCCTTATCGTGGTCCATGCCCGACAGTGTGACTGTAGCCTAAGTATATGAAAATGCCTAGCTTTCGGAACATTTTCATCCACCCCGATCTTACGCCCTTGGAACAGCAATTTGAACGCAGTCTGAGAATGGAATTGAAGTAACGGAGACGATGGGGGAGAGGATGTCATAATATATCGTTGAGCTGTGCAACCAAGACTGCATGTGCGGTGTCATTGATATTTTGATACTGCATATTTCGTCATTGATATTTATCTAAACAATCAGTTTGTCCAAAAGTCCTATTGACCAATGCTCGATCCATTCTTCCTAAGATGGACGAACTTCGACTGCTGACTTCCACCATCAATACAGATGTTGCTATCATTACAGAGAAATGGTTAAGTGATGAAATTTTCGACGATCTTTCGCATGTGAATAATTGCTAAGGTGGCAAAGATTTCGCAAAGGTGGAGGCGCTTGCATGTGGGTAAACAATAAATTCAAATCATATGCTCTTTTGCAAGTTTCCTTACCGCCATCTCCTATAGAATTCACAGCAGTTTTGATTACTGGTGATAGTTTGACCATCATTTGCTGTTCCATATATATTCCTCCTGGCTTAACTCGTGCAGAGCATGACGGAGTTATCGATTTTTTGATTGCCGAAGTTGATCGACTGCTGTCCCTTCAAAAAGATGCCAAGATTTTAGTTGCTGGCGATTTCAACAACTTTCCCTCTAACTTCCTCAGTGAGGAGTTTTGTCATACAAAGTTACTCAAAGTACGAGATCCTGGATCAGTTGTGGGTGGACAATGAGTTGTGTGATTTATATGATGACTGTACGTCCGCTGGTCCCCCTCTGAAAACTCAGATCATAACTGTGTCCTTCTAAATCCAGTTGCATCATCGTGTAATTCTGAAAGTCACCGTTTCACTGTTGTCTGGGATTATCGTCGATTTCATATTGCAGAATTTCTATGTAATTGATCGAGAGGATGCAGTCAATAATATGTGTAATGCGTTACACAGACGGTTTACTTCTTGCTTTTCTGCGATTCCAATTGAGCTGGTGCCTTTTACGTCAAAAGATAAGCCATGGATGACTCCGTCTTGAAGTCTCTCATAAATCGGAGATGGACCGCTTTTAGAGACAAGAACTGGCATCTTTATCGGCATTATAAGGAGAAATACGAGAATAAATCAAGAAAGCGAAGTCACTGTGGGGTCATAAAAACAGTAAAACATCAAAAGGACTTTGGAGTGTTGTCAATGCTGCTCGAAACGCTAACTCACGTAATCCATGTAGCAAACTTCTCCTGGAATTTGTTGACACTCAAAACCTTTTAAATGGACTTACTCAAGAGTTCATTCAAAACTTCAATGTTGGAAATGATGTTGAACTATCACCGTTAGGTGATGAGATTTGGTCTCTTCATATTTCATCTGATTCACCTAACAGCTGGAAAAGCTGCAGGTTCCGATCAAATCTCACCAAAAATTTTGAATGCTGCCGTGGGTTTCCTCTCTGAGCCTTTGTCATCTATTTTCAACAAATCGATTCAGACAAAAAAGGTTTTCCATTTCATGCCTATGTAGTTCCAATACCTATGCAGATCCACTTCTACGAACTCGCTTGTTGTGCCAGGAACACGTCTAATATCGGTCGCCAATAGGCTCTTTTCCGTAAAAGCCTCACACGCGTGGAACAACCTTCCGTCTTCCGTCACCTCTCAAGGAACTCTTAAGGCTGTTCAAAGTCGCTGCTGAAGACTCTTTTCTCACGTGAATGACTGCTGCGAACGTTTTGCGATTTTTTACAACCCATTATTGTGCAAAGGCCTCGAAGTTTTATAATAAAATTCGTCATTCAAATACCCAAAACATCATCTGCAACTGCAAGTGATTTTCACCCTGTATCGGTGTTGCCTTCAATTTCGGGAGTGTTTGAGCGTATAATGCTGAGTAATATTAAACCCCTTCTGCTCTCCTGCCATGGTTTGCATCAGCATGCCTATCGTCCTATGGGTTCGACTACAACCGCACTCGTTAAGATCAGCGAATATATCATGAGACGTTTGGATTTCAATCATATTTCGATGGTCAATGCGTTTTGTTTGGACTTATCACGTGCTTTAGACAGATTACCCGGTACAACACAATCGACTAATCAATTTTTTAAACGTTCAAGGGTTTGATCATGGTTTCCTGACTTGGCTCCTGTCCTATCTGAATTCGAGCACGCTTTATGTAAACGTTTTGAACGATCATGGCCCAAAGGTTTCTATATCATGAGACGAATATTAACTGACCCGAAGACATTCGGCCTTTTGGTTTCGGAGGTGGACTAGAATGCTGACGGTGCGGGGTCGATTCCTATTAGACATTATTTTTGAATTTTTCTCCTGACTTTCTGACGTTCTTGAATCCTGTGCATAGTGAAATGAGTTCAAAGGATAAAAGCCCTTTGACTTTTGCTTCTGTTCGATGTATGTCTAACACCCAGTTGAATAAGTTGACAAAGGAACAGTTGAGCACAGCACTAAAGGATACGATTTTGAATTTTTGCGAATCTTCATTGAGTGAGCAAAAGGACAAGTTGTGTAGAGCCTATATTGAGGAAATTCTTGACAACAAACTACAAAGTCACTTCAGTGCTATAGCATCTAGGACTGCCCTCCTCTTACAACAGTACAATGACCTTCAAGAAAGGTGTGATAATCTGCGAAAGGAAGTGTTTCTCCTAAAATCCACTACTCTTCCCCCTATAAATGATATCATGAACGAAATGGAGCAACGATCAAATAAAATACTGAATATCATTGTAACTGGCATACCAGAATCAAGCACAGGTACCCCAGAAGAAAGACGAGAAGCAGATGAACCAAAATTACCGGATATTCTCACAGAGATTAGTGCTGATGATGAGGTGTTGAATTTTTCCTGTTCTCGCATTGGCAAAATCGATTCAAGCAAATCAGGAATGCTACGTGTAACACAGTTCAAGACTTCAAAACAAAAACATCAATTTTACGAAATGCTCGAATTTTGCGTCAATCTAGACATAAGAATGTTTATATTAATTCTGATTTGACTTTTATTCAGCGACAAGAGCTTCGTATTCTAAGAGATGAATTGAAGGCAAAGAGGGAGGCTGGCATTGATGCAGTTATTTTCAGAAATAAAGTTGTGGAAAGAAAGAATATAAAAGATTTTCAAAATCCTTTTTAAATCATGTCAATGTAGCTCCAAGTATTTTCAGGTCTAATATCCAATCACTGCGTTCTAAGATAGATGAGTTGTGCATCATGTCCTCATCTTTTAAATCACATGCAGGGCTAGGATCGGTTAACCGGTTAACCGGTTAACCGGTTACACTCTCTCTTAACCGGTTACACTTGACGTTTCATTAGATTTAGTATGATGAAATCCGATTACACTGGTTTCATGGAGTAGTGGTTGCACAATTCGCAATCCTTTAGTCGTGCTGCTACGTTGATGTACAATAAGATTATGTTGACATTTATATTTTCAATTTGATGTAATCTAAGTAACATCAGTCCATTTAATACTTATAGTGGGCCTATGCATAGAGTGACCTATTTAACTGCGGAAAGTCTTACACCATTTGTAGTTTTAACCTAAAAAGTGGTGAATAGGATAAATTAGCAATAATAACACACAGACGACATCGCCTTGCAAAATCGGTTACCACATAACATTCGTAAATTTGGAGATGTAAGCTTACTTATCAACTATTATACTAGTAGAAAATAGAAAACCAAACGATGAAACATAGCGAGTAATAAAAATGAAATAATGTCCTTTATCATCGTTCATACAATGAATTGCAAGCGATCCGAAGTTATCGATGATCCAGTTGACGTATCCAGTTATCCAAATCAGCCAGAGACTTTTGAATAGTCGTAGGCAGCAACCACAATATTATCAATTGAACTATCATCTAAACGTGAAGTTCTGTATTCATGCAATGAAATCACAGCACTGCAAATGGAAGAATTAGGTCAAAACCCAAAGTGGCAAGGTCCGTAGTTTTTGATATACCTTAACAACTAAATAAATACCGGGAATCCTCCTCTAACCGATTTTAACCGATTAACCGATTTTAACCGGTTAAAAATATAATCGGTTAACCGGTTACAAAAAAATTAACCGGTCCTAGCCCTGATCACATGTTATTACTATATGTGAGACCTGGCTCCATGCAAATATTTCTGACTCCGAAATTTACATCGATGGATACTCTCTTTACCGCTGTGATAGATCTGATGGAAGGCGTGGTGGAGGAGTCTGCGCTTACATCAGAAATGATATTCGTGTTAACATTGTACCAATCAATGACGCCCCCTTCTCTATTGAATATCTGGTTTTGCATCTTCTTGACTTTGACGTCTCAATATTAGTACTCTACGTTCCTCCGAACTTAATCCTTTCTCAATTAAATGCTGTGACTGATTTTGTAATTCGTATCTGTGATACATCTCCGTCGACTCATTTCATCACTGTTGGTGACTTAAATCATTTGAACAATGATCATTTAGAGGTTTCTCTAGATATGAAGCAAATTGTTGATGTACCGACAAGGAAAAATGCCATTCAAGACAAAATATTGATAAGCGAAAGTTTATATTCTTCATATTTTGCCATATCGACAATTACCCCCCCCCCCCAGTTGGTAATTCTGACCATCGTAGTGTTATGTTAAACCCTAGTGTTACTTTGGCTGAACCTTCTACGGGGTACTTTCACTGTGTCTATGATTTCCGTGCAAGCAATATCTCCATGTTCAAATCAATAATGTCTGCTTATCCTTGGCAATCCTTTTATCTGTCTGATGTGTCTCGAAGATAAATGTCAATTTTTCTATGATATTATTTACAATGCCATGCAAGTTATCCCTTGTACTAGAGTCCATATGTCGGGGAAAGAAAAGCCTTGGTTTACACCCAAACTGAAACTGCTAATTAACAATCATTTCAACGCTTACCAACGAAGAGATTTTGCTCTTTGTCGGATTTGAATTAATACTGTTGTACAGCGCCATTGTCCTTGGTCGTCTTGAATATAATTGTGCCTTCTTAATTGGAACTAATAAGAAGAATGCAGAGAAGTTCGAAAAGGTTCGCCGCCGAGCACAAGGAATTATCTATGGTCCTGATTGCGATTGTGACTCTTTCACCCCAATAACGTTCAGAAGACAGTTGTCTGCTTTAAAGACTTTTCGTGAAATTTGTCATCATGATAATCTCCTGAATAGTATTGTGCCAAAACAATTTCATCGTTCCCATCTCTTTGAAGTGCCATTCTCACGTACTTTGTTGCGCAAGTCGTCATTTGTATTTTCATGTATAAGCCTGATAAATAATCAGTGCTATGATTAAATGTTTACTTTTTGACTTATTTTTTCTGAGCGAAGATTATCTTCTTGTGGTATACCGCACATATTGTCATGAATGTTGTGATTTTCATTTCCAAATATAGACGTTTTACTACTACTACTACTACTTCTCTACGTTTGCATATCATAAGGTGCATGAAATATACAGTGTCGAATGCGAATCTTATTCATCACAGCATCATAACATCTCCATTATTATATGCTACTCCTGCTTTGGGCTGCTTGCCGTCGACTCTACTTCAAAAACTTGAGAAGTTTAAAAGACGTTCCCACAAATTAATTTGCGGTACGCATCATAAATGGGCTACCGCCTTCTTTGAGGAAGAAATGTGGAATACTTCAAGATTCTGTCAGGCCAGCGTTTATGAGCGACTATTTTGCAGCAAAAATGGAATCCATATCGTTGCAATGGGGTGATGCCGTGTTGAAAGCTATGAAACAGCATTACAGCGACACAATTGAAGATTCTCTATCACTACTTTCAAAGTCTCCCTTACCTGAGCGGATAATGGCGAGTTCTATTTCAATCATTGTCAAATGGGCTCGTCGACAATTACAAGCAAAATTGACGGATGGTGAATTGGATGATGCACTTTCCCTCATCTACACTTACCAGGCAATTGCAGAAGAAGCTCCCATACCCAGAGTTCTCGATTCCCAATATGCAGAAGTTTCTCAACAGCTTCCTACAGGTACACGCAGAGATATGGGTACGCAAACACAAGCCGATATGCATGTTTCTACGCATATCTCTCCTGCAAATGGGCAACACGACATTATGGAGGGTGTAATACGTACTCCTATGGTCGTAAGTGCAACGATAGAGAGCCGGCCCTCTGGTTCAACAAAAAACGAGGGTCATTCAAACGTGGTGGTGAAAGACGAACTGACCACAGATGAGCTATCGCTTACCCAGAACAAGACATCTTCGATCGGCATGACTGCAGGGGATTCTGCGGCGACTTGCGACCAGGAGGAGCCCCTATGCCAGCTTTTCAATAGTGAGGTTTCCGTGGATCTGGATGCGAGTCCTCCTCGAGCGGTTGGCGCTTCACTGCGACAGACAGGCATTTTTGGAGCTGTCGTTCAGGACAAAATCAAAGGTACAAGGCGGAATTTCTCTCCATCGCAGTGTGACTTTACCATGCAGAATATCGATCTTGGAGATCTAAATCTGAAGGATTTTTCAATGGACAATACTTGCGTTTTGGCGGAGCAGCAAGGACGCTTGAATTTCTTTAAGAAGTTCATCCAAGGATGTGAAGTGCATGACAATGTGATCAAATTTGTACTGTGTCTCTCCCTTCTTGATATAAACAATCTGCCTCTTACTAATTTTAACAGTTTTAGGACAACTATGTATGCAGCAAAGCGTGTTTTTCCTTCAGCAAGTCTTTATGTACTTTTATGCGGTCCTCCTGTGTCCTCGAATGCGGCTATTAGCAATAATATAATTGATTTCAATAATCTTATTAAGAGTCGCACTCCAGCTGGTTGTACAGTCATTAATCATTCTAATGATTTTGATGCTATTAACAACAACTGGGATGACCAGACCAAGGCCGTCACTTATGAAACTTTAAAGAATTTTTTAGGCTAGACACTAGTCCTCGCGTCAGTAATTTCGTGGATAATAATTCATTTTTTATCACGGCTAGGAGTTTTTCTTGTAATGAATCTACTTATAGCCTTTCAAGTAATTTTGTAAAATTTATTCCTACTACATCCGCCTGTTGTCATGGTAGCATTTTGCAAGGTGTAAATAATTTAATCCGGAAATATAAATGGACCAAAATCATTCGTAACAATTTTTCTCATAATAAACCGAAGTGTTTTTCTACAAGTAGTGGCGCTCAGCCTCCTTTGGGTGCCGTTTCTGCGTCTGTAAAACGTCTTTGTAATTCTGTTTTTTATTCTGTCCGTGCTAATCTCAGAAAGTGCAAAGCTTGCTATCCTAAAGACAATCTTCGTCCTTCCGAAAGGAAGGAGCTTGAAAGACTTAAATCCGAACCTTCTGTCATTATCACACCGGTAGATAAAGGTGGTAAATGGTTTATTGTATCTAAGGAAGACTATGACAACGAAGCTTTTCGTCAGCTTTCTAATCCTGAATTCTATACGCCATTATTAGAGAATATTTCTAACAGCATTCGACTGAGACTTTGTAATTTTCTGTCTTACCTGTACTGTAAACGATTCTTGTCTAAAAAGGAGTTTTTGGCTCTTAAACCTGTGGACGATTTTTCTGATCGCCGTTTTTATCTTTTGCCTAAGATTCATAAATCTGACTGGAATAATCCTCAGATGCCTCCTGGACGCCCGATTGTTTCAGACTGCAATAGCCTTACTCGCAATTGTGCTGCCTATATAGACATGTTTTTGACACCTTTGGTTCGAGAGATCCCCAGTTATGTTCGTGATTCTCTACATGTTGTTTCCCTTCTCAAGAATGTCAACATCTCTGAATCTACCATACTTTTTACCATGGACATTAACTCCTTATATACTAACATACCCATAGAGGATGGTGTTGCAGCAGTCGGTCGAGCCTTTTTGAAGCATAATAACTGTCGTCGTCCAGATTTGACCATCTTATCAATGTTAAGACTTATTTTGTGCAACAATGATTTCATTTTTCGAGGCGAACAATTTATTCAAAAGAAAGGAGTAGCAATGGGCTGCCCGTTCGGGTCATCCTTGGCTAACATTTACCTTAGTGAATGGGAGCAACCTTTTGCTGACCTCGAAAAAGCGCCTGACCTCTGGTTGAGATACATCGATGATATATTCGGTATTTGGAACTTTAGTGAAGCTGATTTCCTGACGTTTTGTAATTTTGTGAATAATCGTTTTCCGTCTATCTCTGTCACTTACAATTATTCTGCTAGCAGTATTAGGTTTTTAGACCTTGAATTGTATAAATCCGATAACAGTATTTTTCACCGCATCGGATTTAAGGCTACAGACTCGTTTAAAATTTTGTCTCCGCAGTCTTACCATCCACCCCATGTGTTTAAAAGTATCCTTCACGGTGAGCTTTACCGGTGGTGCACTCGCAGCTCTACGTTCAGGGACTTTCAGCAGACTATAAGCAGAGTTAGACCTCACTGGCGCAAGCAGGGCTATACCCGCTCCGCTATTCGCAACGCTGTAAAAAATGTTTTAAAACTTACCTCCCGTTCTCCTTCCAGCTGGCAAGCTGGTTTTTATCCTTGTACAGAAAGTTGTAAAATTTGTGTATATGGTTTTTTTGCCCACTCTTTTACTTCGAATAATCGACTGTTTTCTGTTTTGCATAGACTTACCTGTGCTTCTTGCAATGTAATTTATGTGATTGAGTGCAAAAAGTGTGGCATCCGGTATGTCGGAGAGACTTCAAGACCTGTTTATTGTCGAATTAATGAACATCTGCAGAACATAAGAACTTTACGTGATACTACTGTCGCTAAACATTTCAACAGTAATTGTAGACTGTGTGATTTTTCCTTTTCGTGTCTTGAACAAGTCACAAATCTACATAGACGTAGGACAAAAGAAATTGTGTGGATGTCTAGACTCTCCACTATTGTTCCGAATGGTCTGAATGTACTTTGCAACACTGATATCACACTTAACCTTGTTGTACCGTACAGCCATTGTAGTGTTTTCACCGTGAACACATGTAAGCGTTTGTTCAACGATGCGCGCATTAGAGGGTCGTATCGCATGCACAATAACTTACGTTCTTTGTTGAATTTTAATCGCTGACATTGTATATAAGTGCAAATCTCGTTGTATCCTTGCTGGCCTATTTTGTAACGGAGTTGAAAAAGAATACACTCGAAACCGGTCCTCCGAAACAACTGACTTTTGCCTTCATTCATCGTAATCCTTCAATTGGCGGGGAGTGGCGTGCGCGGCAATTTCCTAACGGAATCAAGTGGTAGTACTGCTACTACTTCTACTGCTTCTCTACGTTTGCATATCATAAGGTGCATGAAATATACAGTGTCGAATGCGAATCTTATTCATCACAGCATCATAACATCTCCATTATTATATGCTACTCCTGCTTTGGGCTGCTTGCCGTCGACTCTACTTCAAAAACTTGAGAAGTTTAAAAGACGTTCCCACAAATTAATTTGCGGTACGCATCATAAATTCCAGACATATCACATAAACGCATTATGTAAACAGGTCGATTACTGGAACAATCAGAAAAGTTCTCTTCTCCTACATTGCATCATAATGTGCCTTCTCGTCTACCGTTTTCCAGACAACTCAGAATGCTTTTATGCAAGACTGTTCGCAGATCTGCTTCTTTTCTACCTCGGGCAATATAGTATAGTATAGTAGTATAGTAAATGTATATTGAAATGAATGAAAATCAGTCGGTACAAGGTAATTGCAACTCGAAATAAAAGTGAGTGAAAACAAATACACTGACAGAATTAGTGCATTAGCTTTAAGCAAATAAATTGTTGAATAATAACTCGTGAAGACAGGTTGTGTCACGTCTCTCTCGCTGCAGACCAGTGATTGATTTTTGGTTTTAGTGTCTACTATTGTGCTACGTCGTTTTCGGCCCTCATTTTTGGTATCAAATTCATCCTCTTGATCTCATATATCCCTTGATGAAGTTTATGTTCTCTAATGTTGTAAGGATATTCGACAATTCTTCAATTTAGTTTTTTGCACTTCTATGCTATGATTACTATTCATTCCTCGAGAAACAGACATGGTTAATTCTCGCAAAGCCAGTGACACTTCGAAGCTTTTAGCTATGTGCCTTTCATGTGATTTACCAATTGATGGTGACGTCATCACGTGCGAAGGCTGCCAGAAGACTTAGCATTGCAAGAAAGAATGTTCCAATATCTCGGCTTCTTTGGGAAAGAGTATCCAAATGGTGGACAACTTATCTTACTTTTGCAACGATTGCAAGGCTATAAATCTATGCTCTATTTTTGAAAGTTTTGCGGTTATTGAAGATGAGCTGATGCTTTTACGAAAGCAGCTAAATTCTCAGATGACTGCCGATATTGGTAAGATTGTGACATCAGCATTGAGTGAGCATGAAGAAAAGGTTGAAAAGAATAACAATATAATTGTCTTTGGTGCGCCAGAAGCATCTGATTCCGAGGAAGATGACGAGGAGGCTATTGATCACATTTTGAGAGTTGTTGGTACGGATGTCAGTGCTGTTGAGTCTTCAAATCGAATCGGTCGACCGAAATTGAATAATAGCAAGCCACGGCCAATTCGTCTAAGATTCAGATCACACGAAGATAAAATCAAGTGCTTGAGAAACGCAAGACAATTGAATGTCTCTACCAGCACAAAAGGAATATATATACGTCCAGATTTGACAAGACTTCAAATGGAAGAGCGCAAACGACTGACCTCTGAGTTAAAACAGAGAAAAGAAAATGGAGAAAATGTGGTTATACGTCGCGGTGAGATTATCCAAAGGAATGCTAACCTGTCCGCATGACAAAATTGTATTCCTTCTATTTGCTATTTTAATGCCAGATCCATGATGAATAAATTAGACGAAATCTATGTTCTCATTTCGAAATTGAGTCCTGACATCATTTGTGTCACTGAGACGTGGTTGAGCAGTGCAGTTCCTGATCAGATGGTGTCTTTTTCTGGATAAAACGTACTTCGTGGTGATCGGACATTCAAAAAGAAAGGAGGTGGATTACTCTGCTACATCAAAACGTTTTTCTCGTGTGAATTATTGTATTATTTCGCTGAGTCTCCCGATATGGAATTTGTTTTATTAAGAATATCACATAAAAGTTTCAAGTGCTTACTTGTATTGATTTATTTCCCGCATGGAGCCAAATTGAACACCAATACTGCAACTATTTTGTGTGATTCAGTTACATCCACTGTTGATAAGTACCTCATCAAATTCAGTGGTTATCCTGTTTATGTAATTGGAGACTTCAATCGTGTTGACTGTTCTTCTTTTAAGGAAGCCTTTGATTTGGAAAACATAATATCTGAAAACACACGCTATAACGCGGTACTTGATTTAATTTTGATTCCATCTGACTTTGTGTCTTTGTACTGTCAGCCAATAATATTGCCACCCTTGGGTTCAGGTGATCACAATGTCATGCATGTGAAGCCGAAGACGAACTTCTCTGACATCTTGCCTTACACTCAAGTTTTAGATCTGCGTGAATCTAACATTGCTAAAGTCATGGCATATTTATCCGACATTGACTGGTGTGCTCAGTTTCGAGATTTGGACCATGACAGTCAATGTGAAGTGTTTTATCCGTTCATGAATAATGGAATGAAAATGATCCCATGTGATTATATCAGGATTACTAGAAATGATAAGCCATGGATCACCAAGGTTGTAAAGGTTATGATCAATAAACGTTACGAGGCTTATCGCAAGAAGGATTGGTTGTTATACGAACATTTTAAATGCAAGGTAAGATCTGCTATTTATTTAGCAAAGAAGCAATGGGGCTGCAGCATGTCTGAAAAACGATCAATTTGGGATGTCTACAAAATTGTGCCCAATAACTTTACCGGTCAGTGACTGGATAACGGCGTGCTCATCGAATATACCTTTAATGAGCACCTGAATAATCTAAATGCTCAATTTGCCAAGCATTTCACCAAGCATCGACATGATTTTGATGATGTTAGTAACCAATTCTACGAAATTCCTTTTACGTTCGCCCAGCATCGGGTTTTCGAACTTTTGGAAAACATCAAGCCTTCCCTTTCATGTGGTTTTGATCATATTCCAAGTGTTCTCTGACAAAAGTTGGCTATTGTTGTTGCAGATCCTCTGACAATCATTTTTAACGAGTGTCTCGAGAAAGCAGACTTGCCACAGTTGTGGAAAATTGCTGATGTCATTCCAATCCCGAAAAGCTCCCCGGCCAAATTAAGTGAAGTTCGCCCAATTTCTCTTTTGCCACTTCCAGAGCGGCTGTTTGAGCGTGAACTCATCAAATACATTGGACAATCATTTCTATCAAAGTTTGATAATAAGCAATATGGATACCGCAAAGGAAGCTCTACAACTTGTGCCCTGATAGATATGGAGAATTATGTAACGGAATCTTTGCAGTATAGAGATATATCAGCCTGTCACATTCTTTCTGTGGACTTGGCAAAAGGCTTCGACAGGGTCTCACATGGCCTTGTAATTCGCAAGATGGCAAGAGACAATTTTGAAAACTTTATACTGGCTTTCACGAATAACTACCTGAAATCCCGATTACAGAGAGCGCGTTGGAAGGGCCAAGTCACAGACCTTGTTGAAGTGAGCAGTGGTGTCCCTCAGGGATCATGTTTCGGGCCTCTTATTTTTGGATACTTCATGGCCGATTTAATTTTACCTGAGTCATTGGATGTAAATATGATCAAGTACGCTGATGATGTTCTGTTGGTTGACAAATTATCTAAAAATAATTCATATGGCCCTCTTCATGAAGCATTACGGTATGTTAACGACTGGATTGATAAAAATGGCATGGCTCTCAAAAGAGAAAAGTGCAAACAGATGTTTGTATCTCTACAGAATCCCAGTAGGTTGGACTTTTCTTCTTTTATGTTAGCAGGAGTTTGTGCAGTTGATTATTTCAAATTTCTTGGCATCACATTGGATTCTAAATTCAATTGGGACAATCATGTGTCAGTTATATGCAAGAAAGCCTCTTCTCGCTTGTGTTTTTTAAGACAACTAAACCCATTTTTGTCTAAGGAGGATATGATATTGATATATAGGAACTGTTTGAGGAGCATAATTGAATATAGCGCACCACTTTTCGTGGGTTTGAACAAGACAAACAGTGATATCTTGGAGAGAGTGCAAAACAGATCGCATCACATTATTTGTGGCTCATCTAGCTGTTTGTGTGATAATTATGTTCCCTTATCATATCGTCGTGTTGTGATCGCAATGGACCTTTTTGTGAAACTATTAAGTGATGAATCACATCCCTTGCACCATATTGCTCCAGACACTTTGAGGTATTCAGGGAAACTGCGTATGCCGGAATGCCTGTCAGCCTTAAGAGAAAGGTCTTTCCTTCCGTCAACGATTCGTCTACACAATTTTGGATTTTTCAATCAAAGCAAGACGTGACCATTTTTCTTTGTATTTTATGTTGATAGTTTTTCTTGTTAGTTATGCCTTTTTTTCTTGATTCGAAAGTTTGTGATTTATACATGTTAGCCTCACGATTCTCATTATTGAGGCCTGATGAAAATAAACGTCTATTATTATTATTATTATAATAATAATAAAGAAATGCACGAAGGAATAAAATAATAATGTCGTCGAGAGGATCGTATACAAGGCATTGCGAGTTTCTTCGTCCGTTCAAAAACTTTTGGCATAAGATGGTTCAAAAGATGGTCGGGACTCATCATTGAGCGGAAAAAGTTTAAAGCTTGATGGTATCTTCGAATGAAAAGAGGGGTAAAATTGTCACATGAACAATCAGGACCGCAAATTAGTCGGTGACTACGACGCCTAACTTTCTAAAGCTTTTCGCTCTCCTGTTTAGGCAAACCGATGAGAAATGGGTTCCAAATTCTAATGTACTTACAACAAACGAATAGTATTATGTAATAAGCTCATTTTTTGAACCAAATACTTTGAGCTTCCTTAAAACATACAATTTTTGATAAGCTCTTTTAAAAATTTCATCAACATGCATGCTCCATGATAAGTCTTGAGTGTACACAATACCCAGTATTTTTATCAGTTAACTTTGTATCCAAAATTGTGGAAAATTTCTCAAATGATGAATCGACATTTACAGGTGAGTGCGCAATAATCGACATTACGTGATCACGCAAATAAACGATAGCCTTGATCAAATCAAGCTTTGTTATGCTATTCTTACGATTCTGCAGATCAGACTCCGTCATCGCAATAACGTCGGTAACTGAAGTCATACTTAGTTTATGGGTAAAAAAATGAAAGCGAGCGAGCCTGAATTCGACACCAATACCACGAGTTCAATAGTCCAAACACAACGCCACACGACCAGCAGAACAACAGTTTTGGAAGCTATTCTCCTGCTGATATTCCAAAATCTATGGTATTTCAGCGCAATGACACATGCAGAGATGAAATTCTTGCTCGATTGACAAAGCTATGGCAGACTGAACAGTAATCAACCAAGGGGAAGCACAGTAAGTATATCACTCCAAAATGGAATAGCCAACACACCAATTCCAAGACTGATGCCAGATACGTATTGTCAAGAGCACGAGGAAAACGATGATATAATTTTTATGCGAATCCGACTGATAGTAGCTACCATATTCCTGAAAAACAGTACGTCGTTGCGAGAGACAGCATGAACACGACCGTCAGTGACAACAGTCAGTTTGTGTTTGGCAAATCTCTGTGACATTATTTGCTTAACTTTCATTTATTCTCAAAGTCATGCAACCTACTTTGACCTACTCCTGCATACTTACATCTTGTCAATTCTTGTATCTTACTGTATAAATTCTTTTGTGATTTACATTTCATAATATAACACGCTGCTAATATATACTACCAAGCCTAATATCAAAATTATAGGCCTAATACAGATACGTGAAATATCCGTATCAACCTATGTGAGTGGACAACCTGCTTGCATCTATTACTGTTCGTGCGATACCGGTACCTAGTCAATCTGAATGGAAACAGGTGCATGCAGTAGGCCTAAGCACATACATTCGAGTTTGAAAACTAGAGCATCTACATGTGCAATGATCAAATACAGAAATTTCAATTTGGCATATTTCCATTATACCTTACCTGTAAATCAAATCCCGCGAGAATACTTTAGAATACTTCGGCAACATACACATCAACCAGATTTCTTTCAGAGTTTACTCAGTTTCGGAATTTCGGCAGGGAATGAGGACAACAAAGCGATCCCGTGATCTTGGACGGGACAAAAGCCTCGATCTAAGGGGCCTCCCGCATCATCTATTGTGTCAAAGCGCAACACAAAAGTTTCCTCAAGGTTGTGAAGCAACCTTCCTGAAGCTACGTGTTAGTGAAGTAATGTTCAGTCATCTGAACACTTTCCTTAAAAATTACCAACTGCAAAAAACTGACTTTTCCAGAACAATGTCTATTGCCCACAGCCCAGTAAATCGTATTTATGATAGTGTCCGACCGTTTATGTACAGTGTACTGTAAGTCATTCCTTGTTAACAAGAGCAACTGCCTCCAGAGTCATTGAATTGTGAAATTCATTCTCTGTTGTTCATCCTGAAACACGATAATGCACGAATTCTTATTTTTTTCTTTTATACTACCGGATTTTGAATGTGATATGAAAATTAGCGAAGGAAGTCCAGTTCCGATCATCCAGCCATGCCTAAGTACATAAGTATAATTGGAAAATAACTTTATGTTCAAAAATCGTTATTATTATGATATAATACATATAAAAGATACATTTTAAGATTGATTGAATCAGCGTTTCACTCTATTTTTGCTGATAGATCCCCAAATTTCAGTATGAACAAACTGTACATAAGTGTTGACACTAAAGTAACCGTGGTGATGCGTTCACAACTTTTAATCCGTCATCCTGTCTTTCTATGTTCTGACCACTCAGTCCATCCACCAGGATAATGACGTGCCCTGAAAGGAAACACAGCATCACAATAGGAAGTAGTGAATATTATTGTGCATAAAATCAGATTATAAATCTTAACTTGAGCGTTAGTCTAGCCGGTTCAAAGGCAGCTTCTTGACTTTAACTTTCTTTCTTATCTCCTACCTGTGTTATAATTGTTTTTTTATTAATTAAGTAACTCCCAAAACAAAAAAAAAATCATAAAACGATTATTGTCATATCAACAACAATATACAGATAATTGATGGCGAAAAATACGCATCTCACATGGCATATGATAATCAGACTTGCCGTTGGGCTGGTAGTCTTGCCCAATCCCTCTTTCGACGCTAGAGGGACTAATATTAAATATATGAAAAGTGATTAATATTTCAGAATAATCTGGCATGGTAAAGTGCAATTTTCATGGATAAAGTCGCATTGCTTCATGATGAGAACTGACGAATGTATCAGAACGTCAGTGTTATTTATGGAATTGCCCAGTTTCATTCGCGTCTTTTCATCAAACCAATACATAACAATTCAGTTCTACATTGGTAATCACATTGCTGCTCCATATCTAGAAAGTGATCAGCACCGCTTGAGCTCACTCGCGCTGATCGCCGGTCGATTACCATCACCTACAAGCTATATTCATTTCATGTGATTAAATCTCGATTTATGATGAATGGATATCCCAGGAGATTTATTGAAAGAGCTTTCTCAATGTTTCAAACAAGGAAAAGCACCTTGCCTAAAAATGATAAGAGTGCGGATCCTACACATCGAAAGGTGTTATGGAGTTTATTAAACCATTAAGCCACGATTTGATGGTGGCAAAGCAATGAAGACGATTTTTCACCATCCAAGACAAAGATAAGAGTGCAAACCTGATTGTAATTTTGTAAAGTATGTACTAGGTCAAATTTGTACAGTATCAAAAGGATGATGTTGCCTCAGCGAGCAAATTTACATCGGACTAAGCGACGCATGAGTCCTGCGCAGGATCGGAAAAACGATGCGCTATCAATGGTTTTTAAATATGAAAACGTTGCAAAAATCAATTAATGAATTAATTATCTTATCTCCACGGGTTTGAATTGGCAAAAACATGGCATAGATTGACCAATCTTCATCAGGAGAGAAATCAAAAGAGGAAGAATCTTATTCTCAATCACAGCCCTGATGTTGACCCACTTCCAACTCTGATTAATGCAATGATTAACACTTACCGTTTATATCCAAGTTTCCAAGCTAGTTCAACTGCGGCGCTAGATTTGACAGGACCTTTGGCATAAAAAACAAGCGAGTCATCTGATTTGTCTGGTTTCGGAATTTGATAGTCTTCTTCGAATGCATCTGCGTCCTTTGATAATGCTTCTTTCAGTGACTCAACTAAAAGAACATAACAAATAAGTATGTACAACTGATAACAATTGAAATGCTGAGAAAGTATAAAGTGAGCACAAAGCTTGAAACATAAGAAGGAAACCTGGATTTTTGCTTTTTAAACAAATTTGAAGCAATTGTCGAAGTCATTGGAGGCCTTATAGCCGCTATGAATGATTCAACCACATAGAAAGGCAGAATCATTAGGATTTTCAGTTCTTCATTAGGATTTTTCAGTGTTTCAAAATTGCGTGTTTAGTTTATGTGCAAAGACATGTTTCATGAGGATCTATGTTTGAACTTTCAATCTATCCATCAATAAAAATGAAATTGCAGCATGGTTTAACAAGCTAGCGATGAAAAAATTAAATACCTTTTGCTCAGACCTGCAAATCAGTATACAGTGTAAAAAACTCCAGAATTAGCTCCATAGAGTAGGGATATGTAGGTCAAAAAAGTATATGTGAATCTGAAATTTCTAAAAGTATCTAAAATCTGAAGGTTTTTAAAAAGAAAAGATTCAGTTTTTTGCGGAGATTGCTTTCCCGTGGTCCAAAAAATCATTTGAGCAGTTCTAAAAAAAGTCAAAATTTTGCCAATTTATATACTACCGAGATGACTCTCCTAAATAAGTAGTATGAAACAAGTTGGATATCAAAAGGAATGAATATTTGCTAATAAGCATCCCAACTTAGCGGAAATTAAGCTGATTATCAAGGAAATTTCATGATCCGTATTATAATGGAAGTCTTCATGAAAAAGTCGCGATATTATTCGTGCTTTCTTGGCTGAAATTTCAAGGTTTTGATTCAATTTTTACCGGCATGATTTTATGATTCCCTAAATTCATGTTTCATTTCTTGAATCTGAATAGTGATGTGGACCCATCTATATCTTTCAAAGTTAATTGAAATCATTGTCTTTGATTACGTGATTTTGCTCGGCAAGTGGCAGATTGCCTGATGTGATCACGCTAAAGGAAATACTCTTGAGGTTCAGCATGAAAGTAATAGGAGCTTATCGAATTGCTAATTTAACAAACATTAAATCCCAAAGGTTGTCATGACACTGAGAATCTGTAAAATACCATCATGCCTTCTGCATTACAATCATGATCATTCAATTCCGTGGCAATTTCTTCAAAACTGCAAAAATTTGCATGTCTCACATTTGGTAACAATTACCAACTATATCCTCCTCGAGTTCATTTAATAAAATCGAAAGTATGTACAAATTGGGGATTTAATAAATGCGGAGTTACCACTCTACCTAATATGCCTACTCTATGATAAGCTCATGATTATCTTTTTATTGAAATATTCAAATATGCAATGAAAAAAGCTGGGATTGGTTAATCTTTCGGTAAACCGGTTGCACTTTCTCTTAACCGGCTAAAATCTGTTACGACGTTTGATTAGATTTATCTTGTATAATGAAATATTGTCGGTAATTGTGATAATGAATGAAAATTGTCGATAAACCTTGACAATTAAATAGATACCGGGAATCCTCATTTAACCGATTTTAGCCGGTTAAAAATATAATCGGCTTACCGGTTACAAAACAATAAACCGGTCCCCGCCCTGATATTGAAATTATCTTCTGAAATTCAACTTAGCCGCTACATACCCGCTTAACCGTCTGTTGCAGAATTTGCTCGCATCTTATACTATGAATTTAAAATTACTCACTACAGTACGCCGAGCCCAATATCTAACGCAGCACATGAAATAGTTCAGATCATATGAACTGCACTAGAAAATAATGAAGTCAGCGCTAACATTTCAACAAGTTTACTCACACCTGTGTAGTATAAATGTATCTTATATAAGCAGTGTTCCTACTGGTTAACTTGAAAATTTTCGGGCATTGAGTTTTCCCGCAAAAATTCGGGCATTTTTCGGGCATGAATACTATTTATCTTTATTGAACAAAGGGACTAACATAGGTCTATATTCACGAACATAACGCACATATTTTATCGATCTGGTCACCTTAAATATACTGCCAAATCTTTATTGTTCGACATAGTAGGCCTACGCTTCATACTTTCTGATGATAATAAGTAGTAAGCAAGTGACAAACACCAGATAGCGCAAGATGGCGGCCGTTTCCCACCCTATCCCCCCTCCTCTCTTCCTCCTCCTCCTCCCTGTCCTGGGGTGTTGTGCCGCCCGGGTGGGCATGGGTGCCGGCCTGGTGGACGTGGTGTGCCGGCCTGGTGGACGTGGTGTGCCGGCCTGGTGGACGTGGTGTCCATCGTCTTCCTCGTCAAAAATGGTCTCAACAAGTTTTTCCACCCCGGGGGGGGGGTAGGGTGGGAGGAAATCCAAAGTGTCGAAATTCGATGCGCCAGTGCTACCATCGTCTTTCTCGTCAAAAGTTAGGTCGACAAGTTTTTCCCACCCTACCCCCCCCCCCCGGGAGAGCTAGCTGCTATCTCGGCTTCTAGTGGACGGATTTTGTTCGTTCGGGTTGCATTCGAAAGAGGATGAAAAACTAACCTATGACATTTTTTGGCGCGAGTCAATCCGATCAGCCGTTCAAAAGTTAGAGCGGTTACAAGATTTTAGGAAAGGTTGAAAAAATCCTAAGTGTCAGAGTGACTGTGTACCGTAAAAATGAAAATTTTTTTCCAAAGTGTCGAATTTCGATGCGCCAGTGCTACCATCGTCTTTCTCGTCAAAAGTTAGGTCGACAAGTTTTTCCCACCCTACCCCTACCCCTATCCCCCCCCGGGAGAGCTAGCTGCTATCTCGGCTTCTAGTGGACGGATTTTGTTCGTTCGGGTTGCATTCGAAAGAGGATGAAAAACTAACCTATGACATTTTTTGGCGCGAGTCAATCCGATCAGCCGTTCAAAAGTTAGAGCGGTTACAAGATTTTAGGAAAGGTTGAAAAAATCCTAAGTGTCAGAGTGACTGTGTACGGTAAAAATGAAAATTTTTTTCCAAAGTGACGAATTTCGATGCGCCAGTGCTACCATCGTCTTTCTCGTCAAAAGTTAGGTCGACAAGTTTTTCCCACCCTACCCCTACCCCCCCCCCTCGGGAGAGCTCGCTTCGATCTTGGCTTCCAGTGGACGGATTTTGTCGTGCCATAGCTCGTTTGAAAGCTAAGAGTGAGACAAATTCACTGAAAGAAACGGCTTGTTCCTATCTGTCTTCGTTTAGATGTGAGACGCCATTTAAGATTTTGGGACATTGGTGAAAAACGACAGAGTTAGAATTTGGGACGTTTTGGGCTGTAGCTTCAAAACGAAGCATCGGATTGGAAAACGGATTTCAGATTTGGAATCAGCGTGAAATTCTCTATCTGTATGGTGAGTTTCAAGTCAATCGGAGATTTTGAAGTCAATCGGAGAGAAAAATTTTCAACATTTTTCGAAAAACGATTGAGTTAGAATTTTTGCGATGGCTACCTACTGTGGAGCCAAAACGAAGCATCGGATGAGAAAACGGAGGCCAGATTCGGATTCAGCGTCAAATTCTACATGGATATGGTATATTTCCAGCTCAATCGGAGCACTAGAACCGGAGATAGACGGGATTTTTAGTGTTTGGATGATGGGTATTACGTCATCAGCTGATCGCCACACACTATATAAGCTGGGAACCGACAGAGACTTGTCATTAAGACGAGAGCGATTGTCAGAGGTAGGTCGTCTCTCTGAGCTCCGATGATAGCTTCGGACATTCCAAATTCCGGGTTTCTGTAAGAAACCCACTTAGAAAATTTCATTGCTGATATCAGCTAAGGCGTCAGACTTAGAGGTTAGCCAGGAGATGGCCTTCGTCTCCAGGCCATAAAAGACTCCAAAACTTTAAAGGCTTGTAACTTTGCTTCTACAAGTCCGTTTGACTTGATTCAAAAAAGGTTCGGTCGCTATTGACCTGCCCTAAGTGATAGACTACTTATAAAATTTCATAAGTAGTGCTAAAAAGTTGAAAAATTTAAATTCACTAGTTTTGGAGGTTTTCTGGGGTTTTCGACCCTGCTGAAGTCAATGAAAGCATTTTTAATGATGTCTGAGCCAGTCTTCTCATGCTATAAGCGGCTTTTCACTGAAAGCGAGCAAGACACGGAGAGTTTTGCTGTAATATTCCACTGACAGGGTGTTCCTTCGGGACGGCGGACGATGCCGTAGTGATAAGTGTGGCAAGGGAGTGTGTCATAGTTTAGACCGTAACCGCTGGGACAACTCATGTCTCATGTTGGGCATTTGACACAGTTCTCAACGTAGCACTTTGAACGCCAATCGGTTGAGTCTTAGCTATCTTGTCATGGGTGGCCTCTAAACATCTCCATTGCAAAACGCTGGTGAATCAAGCTCTCTACGGCTTGCTATCAAGCTGCTAAAAGTCTGTCCACCTCTTACCAACTCTACAGGTTTTCATGTCTGAGCCAGTTGTCTCATGGTATAAGCGGCTTTTCACTGAAAGCGAGCAAGACACGGAGAGTTTTGCTGTAATATTCCACTGACAGGGTGTTCCTTCGGGACGGCGGACGATGCCGTAGTGATAAGTGTGGCAAGGGAGTGTGTCATAGTTTAGACCGTAACCGCTGGGACAACTCATGTCTCATGTTGGGCATTTGACACAGTTCTCAACGTAGCACTTTGAACGCCAATCGGTTGAGTCTTAGCTATCTTGTCATGGGTGGCCTCTAAACATCTCCATTGCAAAACGCTGGTGAATCAAGCTCTCTACGGCTTGCTATCAAGCTGATCAAAGCAATAACTTGGGATGTTTCCTCAAGGTTTTCAAGTATGCTGAGTTCAAATCTGCTATCAGATTTCAAATTTAACTAAGTCTAAGGCAGCTTTGAGGGGTTAGATCCCAGCTACTGTTCACTACCTTTGACTCGGCATTGCTGTTACCACTTCGGGGCAGTGACAATGATGTCTTCAGCTGTAAATAGCGGGTATCGGGGAAGATCTCTCACTTCCCTAGTGATCAGTACAAGGCCTTCGGGCTGTCGACGGGATCGAGTGCCACTCACTACACTCAAATCTATCATTCCTCACTAAGTGTAAATTACTGACTATACATTTGTCCTGCTATCAGGTTGTTTTGACTTGCTATCTAGTTGAATACTCTCTTGCTATCAAGAGATTCACTTCTGCTCATAAAGCACATCATCGCTGTAATACCTCCTTTGCTCGAGCGTTCCTTCGGGACGGCGGGTACTGCCGTAGAGGGATTGTGTTGCACGGATTGTTCGTCGTTTGTTAGACCGAAACCTCTGAGCCGTTGCTCATGTTGGGCATTCGACTTCATACTCAACGTGACGCTTTCTCTCGCCAGGTCAGAGTACTTCAGCCATTCGACAAAGGTTAGTCTTTATGATATGGAGTAGAGTGAAATGTAATTCATTAGATGTCCCTTCAATGATTACTCCCATGATAAACGTTGATGAGACAAATGAAATGATTCTCATCTTCCCTTTTCAGTGATTGAAATCTACTAACACACTACCGTATAATCGTCCACCATGGGGCAAGACATGATAGAGCCTCCACGCGGTTTACCCTGGGCAGTCTTTAGACTGGCGAATACTATCATTAAGTTGAATCTGCTATCAGTCAACTTGAACGTTGCATCGCGTTAGAGGGGTATATAAATCACTACCTCTCATTTCATTTCATTTCAATCATGCAGACGCCGAACAGTCAAGTCAGCTCTCCTCGCGGACCGCAGTTAAGGCCGCGAAATTTATTTGATGAATTTGCTAGAATAGAGGAGCAAGACAGAGTCCACAACAATCTTGCTCAGATTGGTAATGCGATGACAGCAAGTGTTGTCAATCCAACGGAATGGCGCTACATTCCACTTTTCAGTCACATACCAATTAGCGTGGAAGTCGACACTGCTACCAAGGAGAGAGTCAAAGACTCTCTCAGCAGAATCGGTAGGCTGTAAGATGACGACCCCCGAGAACGAACCACCGGCTCTCTTAAGGGCCACCATGGGGCAAGACATGATAGAACCTCCACGCGGTTTGCCCTGGGCAGTCTTCGGACTGGCGAATACTATCATTAAGTTGAATCTGCTATCAGTCAACTTGAACGTTGCAAATGAAGTTCGGTGTAATACTTCCTTTCGACGGGCGTTCCTGTAAAGGGCGGCGGTGAAACCCGTAGCTATGTATACCGCAAGGGACATTCGGCAATGGTCAATCTTGTTAAACCTCTCTGCGTCATGTTTGCAAGTGATTGCCTCTGTCTCAACGTAGTATGCATTCGCGCCAGGGCGACATTTAGCCAACTGTCGAAGGTTGCCTAAAACTTACCATTGCATACGTTATGAGAACCATGAGTTCTACCTGTCTCTATCAATGAGACGAATTGATGAATGGAATGAAATGGGAGGACACTCACGCGCCACACGCAACATAACACACTTCTCTCTTCCGTAGTCTAACAAGCTCTTTACACATGGATCGCAGTCGATTGCTATCCCTGTATCAGAAGTGTAAGCTATCTTAATTTTATCTAACACTATTTCACCTACCATTATCATCCATATGAAATGTTATAAGAATTGCAAGTTAAACTAAGTGTGCTACTATTTCCAAATGAAAAAGTATACATGGTTAAATCATCCACTGAAGCCCCATTCAAGTAAGTCAGTATGAAAGCAAAGATAATATGAAATAAAAATTTATTATGGCATGTATTTCAAAAGGTCTTCATCGTCAATATCGTCCCAGAGTCTGGCTTCACATAGATCACAAAAACAGTTCACTTGCTTCAATCGTTCTTCTACCGCGAGCCTCACTTTGTCGATGTACTCCCACTCCGCTATAGTTCGTGGCTGGGAGTTAGGGGTGTACCATTCCTATAATTGGTGGAGGAATTTGGTGCTGGCGATCTCCATCACTATTCGTGAGTGTCGTTAGAAAGTGTATCATGGTTTGTAAAAGTTTTACTGCAACACAGGTTGATGTATAGTTAGAAAAGTTTGATCATCAACGTTGTATTCGTAAGTCTAGTCAGAAACTTTATCATGTTGTACAAAAGTTTTATTGAAACACAGGTTGATGTATAGTTAGAAAGTTTGATCATCAACGTTTTATTTGTAAGTCTAGTCAGAAAGTGCATCATGGTTTGCAAAGTTAGTGTAGTCAAATAATTTTACTGTGACACCCGTTTGAGAAAGTAAAGTCTGATCATCGAAGTTGTATTCGTGAGTGTCGTTAGAAAGTGTATCATTGTTTGTAAAAGTTTTACTGCAACACAGGTTGATGTATAGTTAGAAAAGTTTGATCATGACGTTTTATGAAACACACATGTCATGAAATGTAAGCCTTAGTGTAGTCAAATAATTTACCGCGACGCACGTTTGTGAAAATAAAGTTTGATCATTGACGTTATATGACTGACCGAACTCATCACAGCACTAGAAAGTTTTAGAAGGTTTTATTTACTGCACAGTGTAGATTGTCTTGTAACTTACTTTCACAGTGTTAGAAAGTTTTATTGGAGACAGTTGCCAAATGTTTCCCTATTAGAAATTCAAACTTCATGACTGTTAGATTAGCTTCATCAGGTTTAGTAAAAGCAGTTTTCTACTGCAGTAAGACTGCGAGTTTAGAATGTTATATGAAAACAGTGTTCATCACAGCGCTAGAAAGTTTTACTGCGCTGTGTAGATTGTTTCACACAAGGTCTTATAGTCAGCGTTGAATGTTTTATAAAACCAGATGTTGTCACACACGTTGAGTGTATGAGAGCTAGTTCCATGACATTGAATCGCATGGATTGTAAAGTTCATAATCCAAGGCTAGGCTCCTGTACGGTTGGATTTAGGGTTTTATATTACATGCGTTAACCGTTCGTGTAGAATATGTGAAGCAGATGTTCGCTTAAATGCAAATGTTGAAATAAGTTTTGTAAGAAATCTTTGATAGGTTGTTGTGAAACGTAGCGAACGTTGAAGAAATGTTTCTGCAGTCACACTCGTTAGCGTGCCAGCTTTACTAAATGTATTCTATTCTCCAATGAGGATTGTTGTCTAATGAGAATCAAGCCTTCCACAGTGAGAATCATTCCATCGTTGAATCATACAAGTGATGGACGCACATTCTCTCTTTGGGATATCATTTTCAAAGTGAATGGGCTATATTATGGTCAGCACAAGGATAACAAAATAGCCTCTCTCTCGATATACACTGAATCCATCCTATATATTCCAAAGCCACCCAACGTAGATGACATTATTGACTTCCTTAACGGGGGTGGTACGAAGCGCAAGTCGGAGAAGAATGCTGCATCAAAACGCAAATCAAAGAAGGAGAATTACTAGTCCTTTCCTAACTCTACCCTATAACAATTCGCTTATGTGCGTTGAGTGTCATAGACGTGGTCTTATTAGATACATTTTACTTCTTCGTTGCCATCATATCATTTGTGTATTTTGTCGTGAAAAGCATCGATGTAATTCTTCATTTTGTAATATGTTATAGAACGCTTCCTTAGATGTGTAAATTTCCGTTTTAGGCTTCTATCATCATTTTTATGGATTGTGAGGGTGAACCTGTACAGGAGCTCAGTGCTATTGCTATGAACAATTGGACATATCAGATTGTCAGTGTCTATCATCAACATGCCAACTGCAATCCCAATGTTGATCAATGGGCGAGAAAACACATTCATGGACTTAATCTGAAATATTTGCAAGACTATGGCTTTTCTTGTGAGAGTGCTCTTCTTATTGACTTTAAACGATGGTTAGCTACTTTCAATGTTATACGCATCTTTTGTAATAATCCTGGTAAGGAGAGGAAAGTATTTCCCAATCTAATCATTGATGATATTTTGCTCCCACCTTGGGATAGTAGAGTGAATCAACACTACCATGAAGTCACGAAACGTTTTAAGGATTTGTGTGTTCCTATTTTGTCTGTTCGTTGTAGTAGCTACGTTCATAACCAATGCTTCTTTCCTCCTTACCTCAACACTGCCAAAGTCCTGTATGGTTATCATTGCTCGCTGTATGATAGTTACCAGCTGTATCTATTTTATCTCTTTCAAACCATTGATTTATAATGCATGCTTGTTACCGTTATTCAATAAATGTTACTATGAGAAGAGTTGTTGTTTTCATGCAATGAATGGGTTAGATAAAGGGCGATCATGTCTTTCTCAAACGACTGTGGAACATTGATTTCCATGATGAAGATTTAAACAGTTAGATTCGATGACGAATAAGATTTACTAGTTTGCAAGTTAGACTAAGCGTTCTATTATTTGTAAATGAAAGATATAGTTTCAACAGTGTGTACGTTAGAAATAAAGTTTTATCTGTTTGTAAAATGAGATTGTAGGATTTACTAGTTTGCAAGTTAGACTAAGCGTTCTACTATTTGTAAATGAAAGATATAGTTTCAATAGTTTACAGATTACAAAATAAAGTTTCAATAGTGTTTATGTTAAAAATAAAGTTTAAGCTGTTAGTGTGTTAGAAATAGAATAAAGTTTCAACAGTTTGTCGATTAAAAATAAAGTTTCAATAGTGTATATGTTAAGAATAAAGTTCTATCTGTTTGTAAATGAGATTGTAGGATTTACTAGTTTACAAGTTAAGAATAAAGTTTTATCTGCTTGCATGTCAGAAATGAAATAAAGTTTCACCAGTTTAAAAGTTAAGAATAAAGTTTCAATAGTGTGTATGTTAAGAATAAAGTTCTGTCTGTTTATATGTTAGAAATAAAATGAAGTTTCGCCAGTTTACAAGTTAAGAATAAATTTTATCTGCTTGTATGTTAGAAATGAAATAAAGTTTCACCAGTTTACAAGTTAAAAATAAAGTTTCAATAGTTTGCAAGTTAAAACTAATGTTTCAATAGTGCGTATGTTAAGAATAAAGTTTTATCTGTTTGTATGTTAGAAATAAAATGAAGTTTCGCCAGTTTACAAGTTAAGAATAAATTTTATCTGCTTGTATGTTAGAAATGAAATAAAGTTTCACCAGTTTACAAGTTAAAAATAAAGTTTCAATAGTTTGCAAGTTAAAACTAATGTTTCAATAGTGTGTATGTTAAGAATAAAGTTTTATCTGTTTGTATGTTAGAAATAAAATGAAGTTTCAACCGTTTACAAGTTAAAAATAAAGTTTCAGATGAAAATAAAGTTTCAATAGTGTGTATGATGGAAATAAAGTTTAAGCGCTTTGTGCGTTAGAAATAAAGTTTCAGCCGTTTACAAGTTAAAAATAAAGTTTCAATAGTGTGTATGTTAAGAATAAAGTTCTATCTGTTTATATGTTAGAAATAAAATGAAGGTTCACCAGTTTACAAGTTAAGAATAAAGTTTTATCTGCTTGTATGTCAGAAATGAAATAAAGTTTCACCAGTTTAAAAGTTAAGAATAAAGTTTCAATAGTGTATACTTTAGAAATAAAGTTTCAATAGTGCGTATGTTAAGAATAAAGTTTTATCTATTTGTAGGTTAGAATTAAAACAAAGTTTCAACCGTTTACAAGTTAAAAATAAAGTTTCAATAGTTAACACGTTAAAAATAAAGTTTCAATAGTGTATATGTTAAGAATAAAGTTCTATCTGTTTGTATGTTAGAAATAAGAATGAAGGTTCACCAGTTTACAAGTTAAGAATAAAGTTTTATCTGCTTGCATGTCAGAAATGAAATAAAGTTTCACCAGTTTAAAAGTTAAGAATAAAGTTTCAATAGTGTGTATGTTGAGAATAAAGTTCTATCTGTTTATATGTTAGAAATAAAATGAAGTTTCGCCAGTTTACAAGTTAAGAATAAATTTTATCTGCTTGTATATTAGAAATGAAATAAAGTTTCACCAGTTTACAAGTTAAAAAATAAAGTTTCAATAGTGTGTACGTTAGAAATAAAGTTTCAATAGTGTGTATGTTAAGAATAAAGTTTTATCTGTATGTTAGAAATAAAACAAAGTTTCAACCGTTAACAAGTTAAAAATAAAGTTTCAGATTAAAATAAAGTTTCAATAGTGTGTATGATGGAAATAAAGTTTAAGCGCTTTGTGCGTTAGAAATAAAGTTTCAGCCGTTTACAAGTTAAAAATAAAGTTTCAATAGTGTGTATGTTAAGAATAAAGTTCTATCTGTTTATATGTTAGAAATAAAATGAAGGTTCACCAGTTTACAAGTTAAGAATAAATTTTATCTGCTTGTATGTTAGAATTAAAACAAAGTTTCACCAGTTTACCAGTTAAAAAATAAAGTTTCAATAGTGTGTACGTTAGAAATAAAGTTTCAATAGCGTGTATGTTAAGAATAAAGTTTTATCTGTTTGTATGTTAGAAATAAAATGAAGGTTCATCAGTTTACAAGTTAATAATAAAGTTTTATCTGTTTGTATGTTAGAAATAAAGTTTCAATAGTGTGTATGTTAAGAATAAAGTTCTATCTGTTTGTATCTTAGAAATAAAATGAAGGTTCATCAGTTTACAAGTTAATAATAAAGTTTTATCTGTTTGTATGTTAGAAATAAAACAAAGTTTCAACCGTTAACAAGTTAGAAATAAAGTTTCAATAGTTTTCAAGTTAAAACTAATGTTTCAATAGTGCGTATGTTAAGAATAAAGTTTTATCTGTTTGTATGTTGGAAATAAAATGAAGCTTCGCCAGTTTACAAGTTAAGAATAAAGTTTTATCAGCTTGTATGTTAGAAATAAAATGAAGTTTCACCAGTTTACAAATTAAAAATAAAGTTTCAATAGTGTGTACGTTAGAAATAAAGTTTCAACCGTTTACAAGTTAAAAATAAAGTTTCAACAGTGTCTACGTTAGAAATAAAGTTTTATCTGTTTGTAAAGTACGATCGTAGGATTTACTAGTTTGCAAGTTAGACTCAGCATTCTACTAATTGTAAATGAAAATATCGTTTCAACAGTTTACAGATTAAAATAAAGTTTCAATAGTGTGTATGATGGAAATAAAGTTTAAGCGCTTTGTGCGTTAGAAATAAAGTTTCAGCCGTTTACAAGTTAAAAATAAAGTTTCAACAGTGTGTACGTTAGAAATAAAGTTTCAACAGTGTGTACGTTAGAAATAAATGAAAGTAAGAAGTTCATCGTATGAGTATTCAAAGCATGTTTTGTAAAGAAAAATAAAGTTTCAACAGTGTGTACGTTAGAAATAAATGAAAGTAAGAACTTCATCGTATGAGTATTCAAAGCATGTTTTGTAAATCAAATGTGTATAGTCCTGACATGATAGAATCAAATGAACTTGACAAACGCGTTTGTCAAGCTTGATTCTATCATGTCAGGACTATACACATTTGATTTACAAAACATGCTTTGAATACTCATACGATGAAGTTCTTACTTTCATTTATTTCTAACGTACACACTGTTGAAACTTTATTTTTCAACTTGTAAACTGTTGAAACTTTATTTTGTTTCTAACATATAAACAGCTAAAACTTTATTTCTAACGTACACACTGTTGAAACTTTATTTTTAACTTGTAAACGGCTGAAACTTTATTTCTAACACGATTCTATCATGTCAGGACTACACACATTTGATTTACAAAACATGCTTTGAATACTCATACGATGAAGTTCTTACTTTCATTTATTTCTAACGTACACACTGTTGAAACTATATTTTTCAACTTGTAAACTGTTGAAACTTTATTTTTAACTTGTAAACGGCTGAAACTTTATTTCTAACGCACAAAGCGCTTAAACTTTATTTCCATCATACACACTATTGAAACTTTATTTTAATCTGTAAACTGTTGAAACGATATTTTCATTTACAATTAGTAGAATGCTGAGTCTAACTTGCAAACTAGTAAATCCTACGATCGTACTTTACAAAAAGATAAAACTTTATTTCTAACGTAGACACTGTTGAAACTTTATTTTTAACTTGTAAACGGTTGAAACTTTATTTCTAACGTACACACTATTGAAACTTTATTTTTAATTTGTAAACTGGTGAAACTTCATTTTATTTCTAACATACAAGCTGATAAAACTTTATTCTTAACTTGTAAACTGGCGAAGCTTCATTTTATTTCCAACATACAAACAGATAAAACTTTATTCTTAACATACGCACTATTGAAACATTAGTTTTAACTTGAAAACTATTGAAACTTTATTTCTAACTTGTTAACGGTTGAAACTTTGTTTTATTTCTAACATACAAACAGATAAAACTTTATTATTAACTTGTAAACTGATGAACCTTCATTTTATTTCTAAGATACAAACAGATAGAACTTTATTCTTAACATACACACTATTGAAACTTTATTTCTAACATACAAACAGATAAAACTTTTTTATTAACTTGTAAACGGTTGAAACTTCATTTTATTTCTAACATACAAACAGATAAAACTTTATTCTTAACATACGCACTATTGAAACATTAGTTTTAACTTGCAAACTATTGAAACTTTATTTTTAACTTGTAAACTGGTGAAACTTTATTTCATTTCTAACATACAAGCAGATAAAATTTATTCTTAACTTGTAAACTGGTGAACCTTCATTTTATTTCTAACATACAAACAGATAAAACTTTATTCTTAACATACACACTATTGAAACTTTATTTTTAACTTGTAAACGGCTGAAACTTTATTTCTAACGCACAAAGCGCTTAAACTTTATTTCCATCATACACACTATTGAAACTTTATTTTAATCTGAAACTTTATTTTTAACTTGTTAACGGTTGAAACTTTGTTTTATTTCTAACATACAGATAAAACTTTATTCTTAACATACACACTATTGAAACTTTATTTCTAACGTACACACTATTGAAACTTTATTTTTTAACTTGTAAACTGGTGAAACTTTATTTCATTTCTAATATACAAGCAGATAAAATTTATTCTTAACTTGTAAACTGGCGAAACTTCATTTTATTTCTAACATATAAACAGATAGAACTTTATTCTCAACATACACACTATTGAAACTTTATTCTTAACTTTTAAACTGGTGAAACTTTATTTCATTTCTGACATGCAAGCAGATAAAACTTTATTCTTAACTTGTAAACTGGTGAACCTTCATTTTTATTTCTAACATACAAACAGATAGAACTTTATTCTTAACATATACACTATTGAAACTTTATTTTTAACGTGTTAACTATTGAAACTTTATTTTTAACTTGTAAACGGTTGAAACTTTGTTTTAATTCTAACCTACAAATAGATAAAACTTTATTCTTAACATACACGCTATTGAAACTTTATTTCTAACGTACACACTATTGAAACTTTATTTTTTAACTTGTAAACTGGTGAAACTTTGTTTTAATTCTAACATACAAGCAGATAAAATTTATTCTTAACTTGTAAACTGGTGAACCTTCATTTTATTTCTAACATATAAACAGATAGAACTTTATTCTTAACATACACACTATTGAAAGTTTATTTTTAACTTGCAAACGGCTGAAACTTTATTTCATTTCTGACATACAAGCAGATAAAACTTTATTCTTAACTTGTAAACTGGTGAACCTTCATTCTTATTTCTAACATATAAACAGATAGAACTTTATTCTTAACGTACACACTGTTGAAACTTTATTTTTAACTTGTAAACGGCTGAAACTTTATTTCTAACGCACAAAGCGCTTAAACTTTAATTCCATCATACACACTATTGAAACTTTATTTTCATCTGAAACTTTATTTTTAACTTGTAAACGGTTGAAACTTCATTTTATTTCTAACATACAAACAGATAAAACTTTATTCTTAACATACGCACTATTGAAACATTAGTTTTAACTTGCAAACTATTGAAACTTTATTTTTAACTTGTAAACTGGTGAAACTTTATTTCATTTCTAACATACAAGCAGATAAAATTTATTCTTAACTTGTAAACTGGCGAAACTTCATTTTATTTCTAACATACAAACAGATAAAACTTTATTCTTAACATACGCACTATTGAAACATGAGTTTTAACTTGCAAACTATTGAAACTTTATTTTTAACTTGTAAACTGGTGAAACTTTATTTCATTTCTAACATACAAGCAGATAAAATTTATTCTTAACTTGTAAACTGGCGAAACTTCATTTTATTTCTAACATATAAACAGACAGAACTTTATTCTTAACATACACACTATTGAAACTTTATTCTTAACTTTTAAACTGGTGAAACTTTATTTCATTTCTGACATGCAAGCAGATAAAACTTTATTCTTAACTTGTAAACTAGTAAATCCTACAATCTCATTTACAAACAGATAGAACTTTATTCTTAACATATACACTATTGAAACTTTATTTTTAATCGACAAACTGTTGAAACTTTATTCTATTTCTAACACACTAACAGCTTAAACTTTATTTTTAACATAAACACTATTGAAACTTTATTTTGTAATCTGTAAACTATTGAAACTATATCTTTCATTTACAAATAGTAGAACGCTTAGTCTAACTTGCAAACTAGTAAATCCTACAATCTCATTTTACAAACAGATAAAACTTTATTTCTAACGTACACACTGTTGAAACTATATCTTTCATTTACAAATAATAGAACGCTTAGTCTAACTTGCAAACTAGTAAATCTTATTCGTCATCGAATCTAACTGTTTAAATCTTCATCATGGAAATCAATGTTCCACAGTCGTTTGAGAAAGACACTATCGCCCTTTATCTAACCCATTCATTGCATGAAAACAACAACTCTTCTCATAGTAACATTTATTGAATAACGGTAACCAGCATGCATTATAAATCAATGGTTTGAAAGAGATAAAATAGATACAGCTGGTAACTATCATACAGCGAGCAATGATAACCATACAGGACTTTGGCAGTGTTGAGGTAAGGAGGAAAGAAGCATTGGTTATGAACGTAGCTACTACAACGAACAGACAAAATAGGAACACACAAATCCTTAAAACGTTTCGTGACTTCATGGTAGTGTTGATTCACTCTACTATCCCAAGGTGGGAGCAAAATATCATCAATGATTAGATTGGGAAATACTTTCCTCTCCTTACCAGGATTATTACAAAAGATGCGTATAACATTGAAAGTAGCTAACCATCGTTTAAAGTCAATAAGAAGAGCACTCTCACAAGAAAAGCCATAGTCTTGCAAATATTTCAGATTAAGTCCATGAATGTGTTTTCTCGCCCATTGATCAACATTGGGATTGCAGTTGGCATGTTGATGATAGACACTGACAATCTGATATGTCCAATTGTTCATAGCAATAGCACTGAGCTCCTGTACAGGTTCACCCTCACAATCCATAAAAATGATGATAGAAGCCTAAAACGGAAATTTACACATCTAAGGAAGCGTTCTATAACATATTACAAAATGAAGAATTACATCGATGCTTTTCACGACAAAATACACAAATGATATGATGGCAACGAAGAAGTAAAATGTATCTAATAAGACCACGTCTACGACACTCAACGCACATAAGCGAATTGTCATAGGGTAGAGTTAGGAAAGGATTAGTAATTCTCTTTCCTTGATTTGCGTTTTGATGCAGCATTCTTCTCCGACTTGCGCTTCGTACCACCCCCGTTAAGGAAGTCAATAATGTCATCTACGTTGGGTGGCTTTGGAATATATAGGATGGATTCAGTGTATATCGAGAGAGAGGCTATTTTGTTATCCTTGTGCTGACCATAATATAGCCCATTCACTTTGAAAATGATATCCCAAAGAGAGAATGTGCGTCCATCACTTGTATGATTCAACGATGGAATGATTCTCACTGTGGAAGGCTTGATTCTCATTAGACAACAATCCTCATTGGAGAATAGAATACATTTAGTAAAGCTGGCACGCTAACGAGTGTGACTGCAGAAACATTTCTTCAACGTTCGCTACGTTTCACAACAACCTGTCAAAGACTTCTTACAAAACTTATTTCAACATTTGCATTTAAGCGAACATCTGCTTCACATATTCTACACGAACGGTTAACGCATGTAATATAAAACCCTAAATCCAACCGTACAGGAGCCTAGCCTTGGATTATGAACTTTACAATCCATGCGATTCAATGTCATGGAACTAGCTCTCATACACTCAACGTGTGTGACAACATCTGGTTTTATAAAACATTCAACGCTGACTATAAGACCTTGTGTGAAACAATCTACACAGCGCAGTAAAACTTTCTAGCGCTGTGATGAACACTGTTTTCATATAACATTCTAAACTCGCAGTCTTACTGCAGTAGAAAACTGCTTTTACTAAACCTGATGAAGCTAATCTAACAGTCATGAAGTTTGAATTTCTAATAGGGAAACATTTGGCAACTGTCTCCAATAAAACTTTCTAACACTGTGAAAGTAAGTTACAAGACAATCTACACTGTGCAGTAAATAAAACCTTCTAAAACTTTCTAGTGCTGTGATGAGTTCGGTCAGTCATATAACGTCAATGATCAAACTTTATTTTCACAAACGTGCGTCGCGGTAAATTATTTGACTACACTAAGGCTTACATTTCATGACATGTGTGTTTCATAAAACGTCATGATCAAACTTTTCTAACTATACATCAACCTGTGTTGCAGTAAAACTTTTACAAACAATGATACACTTTCTAACGACACTCACGAATACAACTTCGATGATCAGACTTTACTTTCTCAAACGGGTGTCACAGTAAAATTATTTGACTACACTAACTTTGCAAACCATGATGCACTTTCTGACTAGACTTACAAATAAAACGTTGATGATCAAACTTTCTAACTATACATCAACCTGTGTTTCAATAAAACTTTTGTACAACATGATAAAGTTTCTGACTAGACTTACGAATACAACGTTGATGATCAAACTTTTCTAACTATACATCAACCTGTGTTGCAGTAAAACTTTTACAAACCATGATACACTTTCTAACGACACTCACGAATAGTGATGGAGATCGCCAGCACCAAATTCCTCCACCAATTATGGGAATGGTACACCCCTAACTCCCAGCCACGAACTATAGCGGAGTGGGAGTACATCGACAAAGTGAGGTTCGCGGTAGAAGAACGATTGAAGCAAGTGAACTGTTTTTGTGATCTATGTGAAGCCAGACTCTGGGATGATATTGACGATGAAGACCTTTTGAAATACATGCCATAATAAATTTTTATTTCATATTATCTTTGCTTTCATACTGACTTACTTGAATGGGGCTTCAGTGGATGATTTAACCATGTATACTTTTTCATTTGGAAATAGTAGCACACTTAGTTTAACTTGCAATTCTTATAACATTTCATATGGATGATAATGGTAGGTGAAATAGTGTTAGATAAAATTAAGATAGCTTACACTTCTGATACAGGGATAGCAATCGACTGCGATCCATGTGTAAAGAGCTTGTTAGACTACGGAAGAGAGAAGTGTGTTATGTTGCGTGTGGCGCGTGAGTGTCCTCCCATTTCATTCCATTCATCAATTCGTCTCATTGATAGAGACAGGTAGAACTCATGGTTCTCATAACGTATGCAATGGTAAGTTTTAGGCAACCTTCGACAGTTGGCTAAATGTCGCCCTGGCGCGAATGCATACTACGTTGAGACAGAGGCAATCACTTGCAAACATGACGCAGAGAGGTTTAACAAGATTGACCATTGCCGAATGTCCCTTGCGGTATACATAGCTACGGGTTTCACCGCCGCCCTTTACAGGAACGCCCGTCGAAAGGAAGTATTACACCGAACTTCATTTGCAACGTTCAAGTTGACTGATAGCAGATTCAACTTAATGATAGTATTCGCCAGTCCGAAGACTGCCCAGGGCAAACCGCGTGGAGGTTCTATCATGTCTTGCCCCATGGTGGCCCTTAAGAGAGCCGGTGGTTCGTTCTCGGGGGTCGTCATCTTACAGCCTACCGATTCTGCTGAGAGAGTCTTTGACTCTCTCCTTGGTAGCAGTGTCGACTTCCACGCTAATTGGTATGTGACTGAAAAGTGGAATGTAGCGCCATTCCGTTGGATTGACAACACTTGCTGTCATCGCATTACCAATCTGAGCAAGATTGTTGTGGACTCTGTCTTGCTCCTCTATTCTAGCAAATTCATCAAATAAATTTCGCGGCCTTAACTGCGGTCCGCGAGGAGAGCTGACTTGACTGTTCGGCGTCTGCATGATTGAAATGAAATGAAATGAGAGGTAGTGATTTATATACCCCTCTAACGCGATGCAACGTTCAAGTTGACTGATAGCAGATTCAACTTAATGATAGTATTCGCCAGTCTAAAGACTGCCCAGGGTAAACCGGGTGGAGGCTCTATCATGTCTTGCCCCATGGTGGACGATTATACGGTAGTGTGTTAGTAGATTTCAATCACTGAAAAGGGAAGATGAGAATCATTTCATTTGTCTCATCAACGTTTATCATGGGAGTAATCATTGAAGGGACATCTAATGAATTACATTTCACTCTACTCCATATCATAAAGACTAACCTTTGTCGAATGGCTGAAGTACTCTGACCTGGCGAGAGAAAGCGTCACGTTGAGTATGAAGTCGAATGCCCAACATGAGCAACGGCTCAGAGGTTTCGGTCTAACAAACGACGAACAACCCGTGCAACACAATCCCTCTACGGCAGTACCCGCCGTCCCGAAGGAACGCTCGAGCAAAGGAGGTATTACAGCGATGATGTGCTTTATGAGCAGAAGTGAATCTCTTGATAGCAAGAGAGTATTCAACTAGATAGCAAGTCAAAACAACCTGATAGCAGGACAAATGTATAGTCAGTAATTTACACTTAGTGAGGAATGATAGATTTGAGTGTAGTGAGTGGCACTCGATCCCGTCGACAGCCCGAAGGCCTTGTACTGATCACTAGGGAAGTGAGAGATCTTCCCCGATACCCGCTATTTACAGCTGAAGACATCATTGTCACTGCCCCGAAGTGGTAACAGCAATGCCGAGTCAAAGGTAGTGAACAGTAGCTGGGATCTAACCCCTCAAAGCTGCCTTAGACTTAGTTAAATTTGAAATCTGATAGCAGATTTGAACTCAGCATACTTGAAAACCTTGAGGAAACATCCCAAGTTATTGCTTTGATCAGCTTGATAGCAAGCCGTAGAGAGCTTGATTCACCAGCGTTTTGCAATGGAGATGTTTAGAGGCCACCCATGACAAGATAGCTAAGACTCAACCGATTGGCGTTCAAAGTGCTACGTTGAGAACTGTGTCAAATGCCCAACATGAGACATGAGTTGTCCCAGCGGTTACGGTCTAAACTATGACACACTCCCTTGCCACACTTATCACTACGGCATCGTCCGCCGTCCCGAAGGAACACCCTGTCAGTGGAATATTACAGCAAAACTCTCCGTGTCTTGCTCGCTTTCAGTGAAAAGCCGCTTATACCATGAGACAACTGGCTCAGACATGAAAACCTGTAGAGTTGGTAAGAGGTGGACAGACTTTTAGCAGCTTGATAGCAAGCCGTAGAGAGCTTGATTCACCAGCGTTTTGCAATGGAGATGTTTAGAGGCCACCCATGACAAGACAGCTAAGACTCAACCGATTGGCGTTCAAAGTGCTACGTTGAGAACTGTGTCAAATGCCCAACATGAGACATGAGTTGTCCCAGCGGTTACGGTCTAAACTATGACACACTCCCTTGCCACACTTATCACTACGGCATCGTCCGCCGTCCCGAAGGAACACCCTGTCAGTGGAATATTACAGCAAAACTCTCCGTGTCTTGCTCGCTTTCAGTGAAAAGCCGCTTATAGCATGAGAAGACTGGCTCAGACATCATTAAAAATGCTTTCATTGACTTCAGCAGGGTCGAAAACCCCAGAAAACCTCCAAAACTAGTGAATTTAAATTTTTCAACTTTTTAGCACTACTTATGAAATTTTATAAGTAGTCTATCACTTAGGGCAGGTCAATAGCGACCGAACCTTTTTTGAATCAAGTCAAACGGACTTGTAGAAGCAAAGTTACAAGCCTTTAAAGTTTTGGAGTCTTTTATGGCCTGGAGACGAAGGCCATCTCCTGGCTAACCTCTAAGTCTGACGCCTTAGCTGATATCAGCAATGAAATTTTCTAAGTGGGTTTCTTACAGAAACCCGGAATTTGGAATGTCCGAAGCTATCATCGGAGCTCAGAGAGACGACCTACCTCTGACAATCGCTCTCGTCTTAATGACAAGTCTCTGTCGGTTCCCAGCTTATATAGTGTGTGGCGATCAGCTGATGACGTAATACCCATCATCCAAACACTAAAAATCCCGTCTATCTCCGGTTCTAGTGCTCCGATTGAGCTGGAAATATACCATCTCCATGTAGAATTTGACGCTGAATCCGAATCTGGCCTCCGTTTTCCCATCCGATGCTTCGTTTTGGCTCCACAGTAGGCAGCCATCGCAAAAATTCTAACTCGTTTTTTCGAAAAATGTTGAAAATTTTTCTCTCCGATTGACTTCAAAATCTCCGATTGACTTGAAACTCACCATACAGATAGAGAATTTCACGCTGATTCCAAATCTGAAATCCGTTTTCCAATCCGATGCTTCGTTTTGAAGCTACAGCCCAAAACGTCCCAAATTCTAACTCTGTCGTTTTTTCACCAATGTCCCAAAATCTTAAATGGCGTCTCACATCTAAACGAAGACAGATATGAACAAGCCGTTTCTTTCAGTGAATTTGTCTCACTCTTAGCTTTCAAACGAGCTATGGCACGACAAAATCCGTCCACTGGAAGCCAAGATCGAAGCGAGCTCTCCCGAGGGGGGGGGGTAGGGGTAGGGTGGGAAAAACTTGTCGACCTAACTTTTGACGAGAAAGACGATGGTAGCACTGGCGCATCGAAATTCGACACTTTGGAAAAAAATTTTCATTTTTACCGTACACAGTCACTCTGACACTTAGGATTTTTTCAACCTTTCCTAAAATCTTGTAACCGCTCTAACTTTTGAACGGCTGATCGGATTGACTCGCGCCAAAAAATGTCATAGGTTAGTTTTTCATCCTCTTTCGAATGCAACCCGAACGAACAAAATCCGTCCACTAGAAGCCGAGATAGCAGCTAGCTCTCCCGGGGGGGGATAGGGGTAGGGGTAGGGTGGGAAAAACTTGTCGACCTAACTTTTGACGAGAAAGACGATGGTAGCACTGGCGCATCGAAATTCGACACTTTGGAAAAAAATTTTCATTTTTACCGTACACAGTCACTCTGACACTTAGGATTTTTTCAACCTTTCCTAAAATCTTGTAACCGCTCTAACTTTTGAACGGCTGATCGGATTGACTCGCGCCAAAAAATGTCATAGGTTAGTTTTTCATCCTCTTTCGAATGCAACCCGAACGAACAAAATCCGTCCACTAGAAGCCGAGATAGCAGCTAGCTCTCCCGGGGGGGGGGTAGGGTGGGAAAAACTTGTCGACCTAACTTTTGACGAGGAAGACGATGGTAGCACTGGCGCATCGAATTTCGACACTTTGGATTTCCTCCCACCCTACCCCCCCCCGGGGTGGAAAAACTTGTTGAGACCATTTTTGACGAGGAAGACGAGGGACACCACGTCCACCAGGCCGGCACACCACGTCCACCAGGCCGGCACACCACGTCCACCAGGCCGGCACCCAAGCCCACCCGGGCGGCACAACACCCCAGGACAGGGAGGAGGAGGAGGAAGAGAGGAGGGGGGTAGGGGTAGGGGTAGGGGGGTAGGGTGGGAAACGGCCGCCATCTTGCGCTATCTGGTGTTTGTCACTTGCTTACTACTATAATAGTTTCCTGCGGTAGGTCACGTTGGTTTCAATCATATAAAATAACTTACATGTATTATTCAGGGTAGTGCTCCAACTATGTATTCTTTAAATACATGTACATCAATATACATGCATAAGCAAAAACTATATATGAAAAATCATAATTTACTTCGACACGACCACTATTTTGAAAACTACTTCCTAGATGAGTAAATCCGTCTTTGGCAAGTATTTACTCTGGTTTCTAGAAAAATGCTGACACTCTCAATGTAATTTACTGCAAGTAGGCCTACATGCACGAAAACAATACAAAACTGTCCTTCAAATAAGGTATGTAGAACTGAAAAAAGGACAATCACGTCTAACTCTCAAAACTCGGTTTAATTATCTAGAGTAGTATTCTGCTTCTTTTGACCAACATCAGCTGCCTCAGCATCAAGATCAACATTGATAGCATGTCTTTTCAAAATGTTCTGTACAATTTTTGATGTTTGTTTTTCTTTTTTCTCGCCAATTATCTGCTTCTTTTGGTGTAGGTCTTCAATCTCGTCATCGAACCTCTGAGCTGAGGTCTGCAGGTCTTCCATTAGCTTGCGTATTTTGTTGCGTTCATCGGTCTTCTTTCTGATGTCATCCTCCATTTCCTTCGATTGCTTTCGAAGAAGCATCATGACGTCATTTGTACTTTTGGAATCGTCTAGTTCTTTAATAATTTTCTGTTGCTTACATTTTCTTTTCATTTCTTCTTCTAATCTTTGTTGGTCTTCGCGCTTCCTCATATGTGCTGCCCGTGCAGCTAAGGCCATATTAACCAATTCTTTCGTCACTGGCATGGTTGCAGCGGTCCAGCTCTTTACTCTCATGCATGATTTTGAGACGAGCACAGCTGTGACGGTCTCCGGTTTCATGTTCAGACGTTTCTTTTGCAAAGTGTCATGGAGGACACTGAACACACGTTCTACATCCGAATTTCCGTGAGGCAATGCGCAAATCGCTAGAGCGAGTCGTACCGTCAACGGGTATTTGCCAGTTTTGTGGATATTCACCCAATGTTCTCGAACATTTTCGACAGGAGTATGATGTTTGGGTTTCATACTTTGAACCTGTCTTATTTCGAACACAAGTGTGGAAGTCTCAGCAGAGGAAATCACATTTGGCATACACTTCGCCAAGCGAAGACCCCATTTCTCCATTTCCGTATCATACTGTTTCTCTGGAGCGAGAAATTCGGTAGATTTCAATAACTTACTTCCAAAGGGCAGATAGAATAGAAGCTTTTGTGCCGCTGTTGAGAAGAAACTGTTCATCATCTCAATCGCATCAGCTTGTTCTGATGGCACCAAGTCGGCAAGTAAGGCCTGGGCCTTGCGACCAATGCAGAATTGATAATGATTTAACCATATTTCTTTATTAGTTGGATCAATCTTCCAAATCTTCCTCGGCAGGTGTTTTGGCCTATGTATCGTAATAGGGGCCTATGTTTTCGCTATGTATCAACAGTATATACGTAATAGGAATTTAGATCAAAATTCGGGCATTCGCTACCAAAAATTTCGGGCATTCGGGCATTTTTCGGGCATTCGGGCGTCATGATTTTGGATTCGGGCATTTTCGGGCATTCGGGCGAGAGTAGGAACACTGTATAAGGTACCCAGATAAGCACTGCAGAAGAAAAGCCGACAGGCAAGTGCTGTACTTGTTAATTACAAGTAAACCTACGTCATAACATATCTTGAAAACATTGAAATTAAATATTTGATAAAACTGAAGAAAAAGGGAGGGCAGATTTCCGGCACTCTTAGCCTCTTCTGGATTAACTTAGTAAAGGGGCCTTGAAAAGAAGTAAGAATGCCTGTATTTCGAGTACTGAGTGAGCGTTAAGCGAGTCTGCATCTGTTTGACGCTACAGATACATGTACGCATTTGCAATGCGCCAGCTACTGAGAAGGCAAGACACAAATTCTGGGCTTAGTTCTATTAAACAAAGCCTTTTCCAAGTCGGTGCTTCATCGGATGTCTAAAAAATTGCATGTGCTACATGAAGAAGTTAAAGACAAATGAATCCAGCTTGAATGAAGCAGTCGCCTTGTCTATCGTACTCACATTCGTCTTATGCTAAGTTGCTACATGAAAAAACTACGATCTACAAATACCTACCCCACCTCTTCCAAGTGTTCGAGACCCCTGTGCCTTGCACTCCGAACACCTGTGAACCCGTCGTCGTCGTTTTCCGTATTCTCGCTTCTCCTTTTTGTACTTACGATCATCCATCGCTCGGTTAAGCTACTTCTCTAATTTGCATCTTCAGTCGACTTCTCTGTGAACAGTGATAACCTCTCATCGCCTCACCTACAACAGCAGTACACTCTTGCAACAACGAGAACATGTGTGAAGAGAGCGGTCAAACGTCTGGCTTCTTCAAGAAGTGCCCCGTCGTGGCCTCAGTATTCTGATCAATCTATTACTCAGGACGGTTTCACTTTTCCACCCTTACCACAGACATAGAGACCCTTACCCGTCAGTGCCAAAGCCAGACCTTCTCGACATGATATAAATAGAATAATTAAATATCGAGTTGCATTCTCAGTTGAAGAATGGGAACAAATCTGAATAGCTGCCATTTCATCCAATATCAGGAAACATCAGCAGCCCTATTTCACGTCTCTCAACTTTGAATAGGGAGTTGTGTCGATGTTGAGAGTGAACTAGGCCTGCTGAAGTTTCCTGATATTGGATGAAATCACAGGTATTCAGGTCTGTTCCCATTCTTCAACTGAGGATGCAACTCAGCATTTAATTATTCTAAATTCAGGGGTGGTCCGCGAACACGAGGTAGATGTCACATTTTGATATTTTCAAATTGTCACATGCAAAAACGACGAACGTCATTCAATAGGGACATACATGAATGATGCAATTAGCAATAGAACAATCTTCATTAATCGAGAAACAAATGCATCCACGTAAAAGTATGCAACAATGGCATCCTAACTTTAAAAAGTTCGTGTTGTGATCATACATTATCGAAATGATCAATCTGCCTACATATTGATGGAAAATCAGAATTAGTCACATGTGTCTATGTATATTAATAATCTCTGGAATAGCTGTTAAGGGTGATGAAAATAGGATCCTGCATCACATCCAATTTCTGATGAAAATTCAACACATTACGGAATAAAAACTTAAGAACCTCTGAGCAAAGTTAAGCAAAAATTACTTTTTCGTTTTATTATTTCCTTATTCTAAAGGCTTGCTTCATCCTCTCCTTCCTTTTCCTTTTCTGGCCTTTTGATATAAGGTCATCACTTCGTTTAAGAAGAGCATTTGCAGCACTAACCTTCTGGAAATTAGTTGATTTCATAGCGGTCTTAAGTAATTCCATCGCCTCCTTTTGGTGTGTTCGCCTTCGGTAATTTGTGTCTTTGCTTCACTTAACTTCTTTTTCTTATGGCAATTTTCCGATCGATTCCTGAATCTGTTTTCGCATACGCTTTTTTCTCGGGTTTCCTTTCCATGTATCGCTGCCTAACCGACAGTTTTTAAAATTCTTGTTGTAATTGGTAATCGTTCTGGCTTCATATCATATTTTGACATGTAGGATGAGATCGCTTCATAACTGTTCAATGTCGCATCCGTCATTTTCGTTCAAAGAGAAGTCAGCATCAGTTTGTTTTCGCTAAATTATCTTTCTGCATCCGTGCTGCCATGACTGAAAATCAATGTGATCTTGATGAAAAGTGCTAAGGTAGGAAGTAATGGGTAAAAGACCGTTCCAGGACACCATAAAATTCAAAAAATTGGTATCTTTAAAAACGACATAAATTCATGAATTTAGACCCTTTTTCAGGTTTTTAAGACCTAAATACATGAATTTAGACCGTTCCAGGACACCATAAAATCAAAAAAATAGTACTTTTAAAAACGACATAAATTTATGAATTTAGTCCCTTTTTCAGGTTTTTAAGACCTAAATTCATGAATTTAGTCTATTCAAAAAGTACCATTTTTTGAAAAAATGGTATTTTTAAAAACAACATAAATTCATGAATTTGAACCCTTTTTCAGGTTATGAAGACCTAAATTCATAAATCGGCTAAAGCCAGAGGAGCTTCGCTCCGATTTGGGCGTTTTTAAAAATACCCAATTTTTCAAATTTTTCAAAATCTCAAATTTGAGAATTACAATTTTCACCCCCAAAATCATGACCGTTCCAGGACACCGAAAATCATAAAAGTTAAGAATCTCAAATTTGTGATTATGACATTTTTCATTGCTTAAATCATGACCGTTCCAGGACACCGAAAACCCGGACACCGAAAAAATCAGAAAAGTTAAGAATCTCAAATTCATGAATTTTATCCATCTTTCAGGTTTTTAAAATATATCATGTGACTAAAAATATTTCTTTAAAAATGGAAGAAACAAAAGTGGATGAAACAAAAGTGGAAGGAACTTCAGAAATGGAAGGAACCTCAAGAATATATCCTTCGTTATCATATGAACGTAGTTCTACTTTAATGGACATTGAAAAGATTAACATTGAAAAAATGAATAAAGAAAAACACAAAGATAGAGTAAGGTATATGAAAGATAAGGAATCTCAATTATTATTAAGATTAGAGCATTATAAAAAATTAAGAAAGAGATGGAGTAAAGTTAAGAATGTAACACAAGGAATTGGCATATTCTTAACAATAAGTTTAGGTGCTTTAACAATTGTTATATCTTCAGGTGTTTTAGTAATTCCAGTAGTTGCTACAGCTTTAACAGGTACGGGTGTTTTTGCAACTTCACTTGCTACAATGTTAGAAAAATCTTTAATAACTAAGAAACGAAAATCATTAAAAACTAAGCATTTACATATTAAAGAAGTATATGATAAACTACATTACTACTTTCAAAGAGTATGTGATGATAATGTTATTACGTTAGATGAGATTGAAAAATTTGATCAAATAGCTAATGAAGTAAATCAAATATCATTTCAATCACAGACAGAAAAAGTTGATGATAAAAATAAAAAGGATGGCAAAATTTCTAGTGATGGTAAAACTTTTAGTGATGATAAAATTTTTTTAGAAGAGCTAAAAACTTTATTAGACAAAACTTTATTAAACAAAACTTAATACGAGAAAATTTTAAACGAGAAAATTTTAAACGAGAAAATTTTAAACGTGAAAACTTTAAAAGAAAAGATTACAAACAACAAAGCAATAAAAAAATAATTTGTTCAGTAAAATGTTTTTGCTGTATACCAATGTTACCACAAAATTCAAATATTATATTTTAAAAAAATAGACAAAATTAAAGCTGATAATAAAAAATAAAATATTAAAACATTATATTTGTATATTTTTATTACTCGGTAAACAATTGTTCGATAACTCTTTCATGAATTTTTTTATCAATATTAATTGTGATAAATCCATAATCTTTTGACCAAGCATTATTACACGATTGTTTAAATTCATCTTTATCTCTTATACATAAATCTCTTAACAAATCACTTAAGTTTCTTGCATTTATTTCAAATAGTATAAATATATTTGCATTCTTTCTAATAACACTTCCATCTAATGAATACATACTTTGTGTTAAATAAAATACACTACAGTTATTATGTCTACCTCTTGTGAAATAATTTCTTTGAACTGACTGATTTCTGTCATTAACACAATCATCAAAAATTACACAATGTTTCATTGTTTTATCTAGTTTACTAGGATCTTGCATATTACCACTATCATCTATTAATTGTATTTTTATATGCTTATTTTTATTGGATTCAACTAATTGTTTATTTTTTGCTGCTTCTTCACACCACAAATTTATTTCTTCTTCATATTCAGATTTTTCGTATTCTTCGAATAGAGAAGCAATTGCTGTTTTTGTAAGATTATTTTCAAATCCATATTTTAAAAATTGATAGACGGGTTGTTCTGCTGTTGTTGTATAAATTATAAGATTGTTATAATCCAAAAAATTTGGAGACGTTAAAATTTTAAATAATAGATATGTTTTTCCACATCCTGATCTTCCGCAAATAACTGCTAAAACTTTATTAGATAAATTTGGATGATGATTAAATTTAAGTTTTTTTTTATTTAAAGACATTTCATTCATTTTTAAAGTAATAAATTCATCCATTATTGAATTAGTTTTTTTAGAAACAAAAAAATAAAAATAAAATTTTAATTTAAGTTTATTTTTTTTTATTTTTTGTTTCTAATAATAAGATTAATAAGATTAATAAGATTAATAATGAAAATGATAAAAAAAATTAAACTTCTCTATTGTAGCGTAAAAGTTTATACCTCTCGAACGGGAGTTTATACCTCCCGAACCAAAAGATCTATCATAATCTCTTCACCTCCAAAATTTATTTCTTGTCCTTTTTCATCAGTGATTCTAATGTTAATGTTGTTAATAGTTTTTCTTGTAATAGGGAAATATATTAATGTTTGTGGAAATACATTTAATCTATAACCAATGGGTACAGTAAAAGCTGGAAAACTGAATATTAAATTTGACAATTTACCATTTATATATCCTCCTTCAATAATGTCACAATGTACAACAATTGAATTTATTTCAGTTATTTTTGGAATCTTCTCACCTAAATGATAACCCTGACTATAGGTTTGTTTATTAAATCCTAATAGCTTTGACAATGATCTATCATGATTAAAATCAACTTGATGATTTTCGTCTAAAGTAAGAGAAAATTTATTAACTGCCGGTTCAACTGCAAAATGTAATTGTTTCTTATCTTTAAATGGTATACCTAAATGTCTCTTAATTTCATTTGATATTGATTCAACTTCGTAAGAACCAGGAAGAAAAGTTAATATTTTCCATGTTTTGCCTTTATCAGTAGAATATCTAAATTGATCATTCACATCTTTGATAACGTTTTGAATAGTGTTAAATGTAGAGAAACTAGTCAATGCAATTTGATAATTTTTATTTTGTTCCAAATGTAGAATGGGTTCTAAATTACAAGTGTGTGATGAAGTAGTTGTTATAATTTTTAACGTCGTACTAAATTTTGATGAACCCAAAATCTCTGTTAGATTTTCTAAATGATTATTAATTTTGTCTAAATCTGCTGAACACATTTTTTAGTTAAAATTTTAAATAAATATTTTTTTTATAAAAAATTAAAAACAACAACATATTTCAGCTACGGGCGAAGCCCTGGAGGACATCAGAGATGTCCGGTTATACTTTTATAATCCTCTTCATTTAGAATCTTCTTTTCTAACAGTCTTTTCAATATAGCATGAATTTCATTGAAACTAGAATTATGTCCTTCTTTTATTGCAGATATTAAAATATTTAATCTATTTAGTAATTCTTGTGGATCATCTGGTAAAAATATGGTTGTTTCTGTTTTCTGTTTTTTTGTTTTCTGTTTTTCAGATAAACCTTTCCCTACTTTAACTCCCGTTGATAATAAATTTTCTAATTGTTTATAACGTCTAAGAGTTTTTACTGTGCCAACTCTATCTAATATAGTTTTATATTTTATTAGATCTTCTACAGCATAATTTTTTAAATCTGCTCCTCTTAAAAGATCAACAAAATTTCTATCTAAACTAATAGGTTTTTTATCTGGAGTAAAAATTAATCCTCGTAAAGGTTGTGGAAATATTTCTTTACCACCAAGATAAAATCTTGCAAATAATTTTTTATCTAAAAAGAAAGTAGAATGTTCGAATAACATAGATTTTGGTAATTTTTTATCTATGTTTGCCTCTAATAAACCATAGTCATCTAATAGTGTTTTAAGTACAGGATCCGCTATATCAACACGTTTTTCATTAAGTTCCTTTTCAAGAGTTTTAAATGGTTCGACAGTTTTTTCATAATCAGTTTTTACTTCTTCAGTTAATTTTAATTTATCAAACATATCAGATTGAATACCAGCTTTTATCATTCTATGTTGAAGATGATTTTCTTTCATAATATTTCTTTGTTTTATTAATTCGTCTAATTGTTTTATTCTTTTAAAATTATCAGCTCTAACTTTATCCATTTTTATATGATAATTTTTTATTATTATTTTATTTTATAATATTTTATTTTTATAATATTTTATATTGTTATATTGTTAAATTTAGAAAATAGAAATTAGAAAATTAAAAAGGTTCAGTAGTTATTCCATCAGGTAAAATTTTTCTTTTATCATCAAATGGATCTAATGCTAATTTATGTTCTTCTTTTAAATACATTTTATGTTTCTTTGAATTAAGTCTATAATTACATGCCGTTTTTATTTCATTATTAAATAATGCATTTTTATAATCTTGAAATGTTATTTGATTAGCCACTGATGCCTTTGAAATTCCTTTTAATGTTTTATGTGTTTTAATATTATTAGTTGTATTATAACAGTAACATTTAGATTTTAAAAATATAGCTTCTGTTATGAAATCTTCATTTCCTTCTAATTCATCTTTTACTTTACATAAATCAGAAGGATGAATAATATCTTTTATTTTATTAATTTCTTTATCAAGTGAAGAACCATATGGTACTGTTAATTCTAAGAAAATAGAATCGGTATCTGTAAAGTGTAATTTATAGTTTTTGCCATAAGCAGGTGCTAAATAATCATATATAAAACTATACATAAATAGTTTAGCTAATTCTAATATAGTGAAACCAATGAAATTAAACTTATCATGTTTTACAATGCTTCTTCTTAGATGAACAGCACAAAGTTCATCACTGAATCTAGTAGTTCTTTTATATGTAGGTTTCCTTGTTAAATTTTGAAATCTATCTCTATCATAAACTATTTCAATATTTTGTCTATTACGTACATTTTCTAAAGTCTTACCATAAAATGCATTATTCATTAATTTGAAGAAAACGTTTCCAAAATCATCTTTATTTCTTTTAGCTATTTTACGTTTTTCAATATTGAACTCTATATAATCTTTTAACCATTTAGATTTTTTATACACTAGTTTCCGGTGAATTTTTGTGAGAATCATTCCATGTTCTAAATACCAATCTAGCATTCTTCCTTCAACAACATACTTTCCTTTATTACCTTGTGTTAACATAAGTTTTTTTGTTGGTCTGTATTTTTTCGGAATTATAGATTTTTGATAATCTGAAAAATCTTCTATATTGGGAATTTTGTTTTCTGGACAGAAAGGATAATATTTTGTTGCTTCTTTTATATAATCAGGATATACTAAATCAACTTCATATACATAACCAAAATTATTTTCACCATCATATGTTCTTTGATAAACAAGATTATTACACCATGTCATTTCACCTGTTGGTAATTCTTGTATCATGCAAGAAGAATATAAGCTATTAAAATCATAATATAATAAATAGTTTTCTCTCATGAATTCATCAATTGCTTTTTCACGTTCTACTCCTTCTCGTTTCGTTCGAAAAATTTCTAATATTTTTTCTTTTTCTTCTGGAGATAAAGGTTTCATTATTCCATATTCTTGTGGATTTACTTTCTTATTATAACATTTAACATATCTATTACCTAAAACGGATGAAACTCCACCTCTAATTCCAGATTCAAAAAATAATAATTTATCATATGTATTTTCTTTATAATGTTTAAGTTTAACATTTGTATGTTTTAATCCTGCTAGCCATGTTAAACCTGGTGTAGAATAACAATAACATGGATCTATTCCGTAATATTCTAAACACATATCACGAAAGTTTTCAAAAAGATCAGCTAGTATTAATACATCTATCTGTAGATATTTCATTGTATAATCATACATTGTTTTACAATTTAACTCTCTCCAATTTTTTTCAGCTTCTGCATAATCTTCTTCAGATAATTGTGATTGTTTTAATGTTGATTTAAATTTATTTATTGGAGGAAGTTGTTTTTCTTCCATAATTTTATTCACAGAATTAAAATCTCCAGTTATATCAGTCTCCGACTGTGAGCCACAGGCTATATACTCCTACGGAAATATTCCTTTTAAAGGTTTTAAATTATATTTATTTAATATTTTACATTGTTCAGGTTTCAAAGTTTTTCCCATAACATCTAATGAATAAGGAGTAAAAAATCTAAATGCATCTAAAATTCTAATACAACCTAATTGCATTGAAAAATATTCTTCTTCTTGTTTACATAGTACATTTATTTTTTGTTGATGTAATTTTTCAGATGAAAATAAATCTTTCATTACTAGATGGAAATCATATTTAGAACCATTGTAGAAATATAGAGGAACAAAGTTATATTTAAATTTGTTAGCATTAAGATTACAAGAATTATGTGCTGCACCTCTATATAATCCATTTAGATGATCATGATCTTTTACTTTATCAATATATCTACCTCTGCCAGTTTTATATTTATTTATAAAACATTTTCCACAGTAATAACAATTTATTTCATCATGAAATTCTTTTCTTTCTTCATCCGTTAATGGTATCATTGGTTTATTTGTTTCAAGCAATTGTGAAAAACGTCCTTGTAATTCTTCTACTTTCTTTGTAAACATTTCTGAACTATCTTCACCATAGTATTGTAAATATTCTGATTTAAATAATTCAGGATAATTTGAATGAATGTACATTCCCCAACATAATGGTTTTTGTTCAAATAAATATTTTTCTTTACTTTGTTCAGTTGAACTTTTTCCAGGCGCACTTTTTTCAGAATTATAATTTTCAGAATTATAATTTTCAGAATCGGGTGAAGCCCTGGAACTTTCCGTTTGATTTTGTGTCATATTAACATTATAAGCTTCAAAATCACAATAAATAGTAAAGGGTACTTTATTTTTAAAATACCATTTATTATATTCTAAATAATCATCTTTTGGAAATGTGTTTCTGACTGCTTCGTTTTGTTGACAATTCTCCAAATGTCTATTCATTTCTTCTAAAGTTCTAAAACTTGTCATACATTGAAGACAAGGAAAATTTTTATTATCTGAAGTTTTTGTAAATATAGAAACATCTTTACACAATATAAAATGTCCCTGATAATATAATATATTCGCTTGTGCTGGTTGTTTTGTCTGTTCTAGTTTTTCAAATTCATCTTTATATATTTCATGTGTTTCATTAATTTCTTTTGTAAGATTAAATGTATTTTGATAATAATTTTGATTTAATATTTGTAGCTGATAAATATATTCTTTATCATATTGTTCTTTATATTGTTGTAGACATTTTTTTAAAGATTCATTTATTTTTTGATTGGTTTCATTTTCTTCATTATTTAATTCTTTATTATTTAATTCTTCATTATTTAATTCTTTATTATTTAATTCTTCATTTAATTTTTGAATTGTTTCTATCTTATTTTGATATTTATGGTGATATTCTTGTAGTAACATTTTTGTTTGTTGTTGATAATCTATTTTACATTTTTGTAAACTTTTATTTAAATTTTCTAATTTTTGTTGGTATTCTGAAGATAAAGATGAATATTTGTAATTATAATCATCAGTACGTCCTTTATAATTATTATGATTAATCATTATTGGTGATAGTGTTTTAACAAGTTCAAATTTTTCAGTACATATTATATTTCCTTGGTAAAAAATATTATGATGCATGTAATTACCTCTATCATTATATACTATTTCTGATTGGCAAAAATTTTTATTATTCAAATAAAATTTTTTTGAATCTGAGTAAAGTGGAGTAATTTTACCAATAGAAACATAATTCACATTTAATTCAAAAACATTTACTTCAATTAAATTTTTATTCTTTTTATGAAACTTTAGTAACCTATTATAATCATATGGAAATTCATCTAAGCCATCAGAAAGATCAAATTCACTTATGTATTCTTCTTTATTGTAATGACTTAGTCTTTCTTTATGATATTTTGCAGGATGTAAATGTGCTATAATACTCCACAGAAAACAATAATCATCTTCATTTTTTATGTTGATTAATTGAGGTGAACTGAAAGGTAAAGGAACATAACTACCACCAGTATTATTTTTATATTTATCAATTACTATTTTCTTAGATATTATTTTAACAAATCTCCAACCAGATTCACGTAACTGGGCTTCAATTATACAATTTTCTAATTTAAGTATCATCGATTCAAATATGGGTTGTATATCATTTACATTATGAATTTCTTGCGAATTTGTAAAATGTCCTTGTATTATTTCTTCAGGAATTCCATCAGGTCCATTTTTTGTATAAAGTACTTCTACATTCATATAACATTTGAAAGATTTCTTAAATATATTATAAAAGTTGGTTAGAATATCAGAAAAAGTTTTATCGGTTTCATTATATTCAACGGGCGAAGCCCTGGAAGACATCTCCGATGTCCCACGAACAGATTCATTAAATAAATATTTTATATCTGTTACGGCTTCATCAAATTCATCTATTTCGTTAAATTCATCAGTATCGCTAAATAAATATTTTATATCTGTTACGGCTTCATCTTCACTATTAAAAATTTTTTATATTCCGAATGTGAATAATCATCAAACATTTTTTTAACTTTTATATCAGTAGGCAATGTTTCTAGATAGTTTTTATAACTATTTAATTTTAATATATTTCCTTCATCAACTCGTTCTACATTTTGTAAATGCATTTTACTTTGTAGATGAGATTGATAACTTCTTTTTGTTTGCAATTTTTTTTTCACATAAGACACAATAAAATTTTTTCATTTTTTATTTTTTAAAGAAAAAATTTGTGTTTTAGTTTTTTTTTTTTAAAAAAAATTTTTGTTTTAATTTTTAGAGAAAAAAATTCTAAAATATATATATAATGGAAAAATTCTAATATATCTGCAAAATCGGGCGAAGCCCTAGAACCTTCGGTTTGATTATGATAAATTTGTTTAATTATTAAGTATTTCACTTACACCATTTATTAATGGTTTTATATCATTAAAAGTGTTTTGGCTTCAACAAATGTAGATTTGGCATCAGAAAATGTAGATTTAACATCAGTTATTATTGGTGTTGCTTTTCTTAAACCGTTTCTAACATCATTTATTGCAATTTTTAAATAGTTTAATGTTTCATTATTTTGTAATCTGTTAGGTATTGGTATACCAAATTTTGTATTTAAATAATGATCGAAATAAAAATAAAATGTATCAGGAATAATTTTTAGTGGTACTTTTGCTTCGGATTCTAAAAAGATAATTATTTGTTCTATAACTTGATTTGATAAATGTTTTGTATTTGCATATATTCTAATATCAAAATCTTGAGAGTTATTATAGATTTCATGTTCAGTATCTACTAATATATTTAAATCTTTATCATATACTTGCATATGTTCACTTATGGTGTCAACACGTATTATTCCATATTTATGTTGTGTATAATATGATAAAGGCATATTCATTTTATAATTTTTATTAATATCATTAAAGAATGCTGCATTATTTTGTGTAGTTGTAAAAAATGTTTGAATGTTTTCTCTAATCTTATTATCTACATCACAAGCTTTATGAGCTAATACAACTATTTGAATATTTTGATGTCTTCCTTTTGTAAATATTTCTGACATATTTTTTTGTTTTGATAAACTTGCAACATCATCTAAAATTAATAAAGATTTATTTTCAGGTGTACCAGCAAAACTTTCCATATCTTGTAACTCATCTAATTGTTTATCATTATAGACGTTTGTAAAAGTTGGCCATTCAGAAGTATGCATACAAAAAATATGTACTTTTGTTTCATCCTTATAATATTGGTTTATATATTTTTTAATAAACGTAGTCTTACCACTTCCAGTTTTACCGTAAACAATGAAATGTAAATTTTCTTGATACATTTTACCTTGTTTAATATTTTTATTATTAGTTTTATCCTTAATCTTATCTTCCTCAGTCTTCCATCCTTCAAAAGTTTTTTTTTCTTGATTATAAAAAATTATTCTCTTTTGTTCCTCTGTTAGAAAGTAACCCCATTGATTTCCAATACATATAACAAGATGATAAATAAAAAATATCAAAATACATGCTAACAATATTTTTATACAATGAAATTTTAAAAAATTCCAAAGACGTGTAAGATCTGATTGTGGTATTTTTTTATTAAGAGATGAATTAGGGGGTAGTGTCTCTAAATATCTTTTATTATATGTATTTTTATCTATATTATTATATGTATTTTTATCTATATTATTATATATATTTTTATCTATATTATTATTATATCTAGTATTATATATAGGATTATCTACAATATTATTAATATCTTTTAGATTCGGATCTTGAGGGGTTAGTGTATCTTGAAACTCAGTGTTATTCATATAATTATTTATTATTTCGTTTATTGCATTAAGAGATTTATGACGACTTAGATTACTTTTATTACTTTTATTACTTTTATCACTTTTAATTAAAACCGGTGAATATAAATCTTCCAAATTTTCGCTTTTATTCATTTATTATTTTTAAAATAAAAATTTAGGAATTATTATTTTTTTAATTCCGGACTCGCATTCTTACACTCTTATGAGTGTTTTTAACCTCTGTAGAACCTCCGGAATGTGTCGGACTTTTTGTTCCTATACTCAAAAGAAGTATGTTCCGAACCTCTCTCTCTTCCGGAATGCTTAAGAATATTTTAATAAAATAATATTTTATTCTTTATAAAAAATAATATTTTAATATATATAAGATTATTTTAGTTGAAATACAACTATTTTAGTTGAAATACAACTATTTTAGTTGAAATACAACTATTTTAGTTGAAATACAACTATTTTAGTTGAAATACAACTATAAATTATTATTTTGACATAAATTATTATTATGTTGATTATTATGTTGATTAAGTTTTGGACATAGTGTTACATGTCGCTGAAAAATTTTTCTTTAATATAATTTTTTGACAACCTCTACATTTAACTTTTTCTTTTAAACAATCCTTACACTGATATTTACTATCATAAAACTCTGTCTTAGGTTTAGTAATTTGACAACTTGTACATTGTCTTGTAGAACTTATACAAGAATTATAATGATTAGTAATTCCTTGATTTGTAAAATATTTATTACAATTACGACATAACTGATCTTTTAATTTATCTTTTTTTTCTTTTTTAACCTCTTCTGTTTGTTCACATAATTTTAAATGACGTGCAAAATTTTTTGATGTTATATTTTTATTACATCCGGAACATATTTTTTTGTTATTACTTTCAACAAATTGATTTTTATCAATATAATTATTTTGTGCTACATTATTATTTTGAACAGAAGGATTATTTTGAACAAAAGGATTATTTTGTGCTACATTATTATTTTGTGCTAAATAATTATTATTATTTTGCCTAGGTGTATTTTGCTTAGGTGTATTTATTCTAGCAGTATTTTGCCTAGGTGTATTTATTCTAGCAGTATTTTGCCTAGGTGTATTTATTCTAGCAGTATAAAGATTTTGTTCTTTATCTGAAATAAATGCTTTAATCTTTGTAATGGTTGCTCTGATTGAATATTATTATACTGAATACTATTATTAGGTTGAATATTATTCTGAATATTATTAGGTTGAATATTATTAGGTTGTATATTATTAGGTTGTAATTGATTCATATGCATACCACATGGTGTGTTTTTCATATGAGAATATAATAGTGTTTGATTTAAAAAACGCATATTGCAAACTTGACAAATTTGAGTCATTTCCATTTTTTTTACTTTTATTAGGAAAAATTTTATTTTTTATAATTTATGTATTTTTATAATTTATGTATTTTTATAATTTATGTATTTTTATTTATTTAATGTATTTTTATAATTTATGTATTTTTATAATTTATGTATTTTTATAATTTATGT
>CAJQUW010015225.1:0-10438 GCA_907163375.1 Prostheceraeus crozeri | reverse complement strand
GCGCACAAGTAACACTTTCCCATTAATGAAAGTTTCTTGGCGACTAAGTCAATTTTCAAAATTATCGGAAAGCAACATTGCTTCGACAATACAGCCAGTTGAGTAATTTTAACTTTGATACGGTTTGAAGCAGATATCATGTAAAGTCGCATACAGTGCAAATTCTGTACTCTGCTATTTCTAACTATGGTAAGTAGTCTTGTGATGTGCACTCGCCCAAAGCATTCAATTATTGCATCATTCGCAGCTGTGTCGTGCTCATTGAGTACTTTTCTTATGTGCAAACGGCAATGTCTCGCGACATACTCTGCGGACAATACAATGTCATTCTGTCAAGTGTCGAGTGACGTTAGAGTATGCTAGATTTTATTTTTTATAGATCTGTTACCCCCGGTGAGAGTATCTTTAAGAGTCAGTTCTTTCTTCTGCTTGAACCTCCCCTCCACTCATAATTCTTCATTGATGAAAATGATCATAGTGTCTCGCTCTTCTCCCTCTCGCCTCCCGTTGTGTGGATATTGTAAAATTTTCTGCCCTATTTTGTGGCAATGTGAGATCACTGTGTAGAGGGATAGAGTGAGTGTTGTTTGGGTTGTGTGGCTCTCTGGATTTGTGTTGTGGGGGGCTGGTATGGGGGGGCGGGTGTGGGATGTTGTGCAATTATCATTTCAGAATGTGTGGTCCCCCCCTCTCTCCCACGCCTCTCAGAGAGTATGTCGTCAAGGAAATTTTAGTGCATTCCGTTCATTTGTTTCCCACTAATCTTGGCTATTTATCAGTTAGTATTCTGGAAATGATCCTCAAGTCACACTGCAGATCGTGATTATGCTTTTTTGATAGCTCGTCATAAAATGTCTTGCTTGTTTTCCGCGTAATTCAGAACAGAGGTGGAATCGGCTCCGATTCCGTTCGCATTGTGGTCGAACCCTTACGAAAATTCCTTATATTTTTCTGGATATTTTTCTTATATATCTCATGAAATTTCATGCGAACGTTTCGCATAAAACATCTCATCAATAAATAAATAGTAGCTCTTTATTATATTTATATTAAATTTATATTATATTTTTTTATTTATATTTCTAATTCTAATTTATAAATTAATTATTAATAATTTTTAATTACTTTATTAATTATTTTTATTTTATTTTATTTTATACTATATTTTTTTTATATTTTTATTATATTTTGTTATATTTAGCTTTTTATTCTGAATTTATTTTCTGGCATTTCGTTATAGAGGCTTTCTTAGCCTCGCCACACTGCTCCTGGGCATAACCTATTTTAGTATACACAATAATGAACCATTTTAGTCATTGCGAAAACATATTGAACTGGGATTGTATATATCTCTATTTTCAACATCTTGCATTCAACATCTAATTGAAAAGTCAAATTATCTATATATGCATCATTTCGAGGGGCTGTTGCAGATCGCTATGATATATTCTACATTGTTGTTTCTTATCCTTTATAAACTAAAATTGGAGTTTGCCCATGTTTACCTTATTACTTATAAACTTATTTCCATAGAAACCTCATGAATGCTCATGATTTTCCAATGAACGTGTCAGGAGATATTATCCTCATGCATATCCTCATTATGTTCTCATCAAAGCATCATGAGAACATCAAGAGTTAAATATTTTCTTATTATCATGAGACTCCTCATAACCTCATGAACTCTCATAAAAATCTCATGAATCCGCATTCAAGTTCATGAGTTCGCATGAAGAGTTTTCGTGAGGGAAATATTTCTTCGGTGTCTGACCAGTCGGTCAAGCAGGTCTCAACAAAAAGTTATGAAATTCAAAACTTTCTATCTTGTAGGGCTTTGTACGTGTGTATTATTGATGTGAAATTTAGATGTCATCAGGCATGCGACATGTGAATTCACTTGATAATGAATCGAACCGACAATCAGAAGCGGTCAGTAAGACACATAGGTGTGTCGGATGGTTAGATCATTCCTCTCGCTCATCTCTCATCGCACTCTTCCAGAACTCACTCTCCAACATGCACTTCATAACAGAGGCGCAGACTCATTAGTACTTAACAGCACGTCATATAGAGTGAAGTGTGCATTCAGTGTTGTATAGTTTGCAATTGTACCTGTGGACCGCAGAATTAGATTGTTTAATCGTATCACTTTGCTAAAAGTGCAAACTGATTCAAACAGATGACACATGCAGGAACTTGATAAATGGGCAAAAAGAAATTTTTAATACCTTTCAGAGATTAGAAAAATAGTCGTGCGCCGCTTGCGGATTGCTATGAATTTCTTGAAAATGCTCCCATCGCCACGATTCCTTCAGATTCGAAGAATACAGATCATTGCGCAAAAGTTTCCCAATGTTGGGCCCTCAGATTATTATTAAAAAAGTTAGCAGGTGCATGAAAAAACGTTCACAAACTTCTCTGTAGAGCTTGACATCGTCTGTCTCTTTGCTGTGTGATCCGGTTGATAACAGTCACTGAAACTTCGCACAATTTGGCGTGTACAATGTTGAACTGGCTGCTCATTGCTCGATTACTATGGTATTATGTCGGCAGATTGTACCATTTCATTGACGTTATATGTTCCAATGCTTCCCTTCTAGTCAAACAGAAGAAGAGACGACCTGTCTAATTCTGTGGTTGCCACCCCACTCATCTATTGTCCTCTCTATACAAGACAGGATATCTGATCTCCATGGTTAGGCTATTATTCGCCAACCGGCCGTGGCTCGATCTTCTAAAAAAATGACTGATCGACCCACAGACATAGACTGGTCGTCTCTTCTTCCGTTTGACTAGAAGGGAAGCATTGGAACATGGAACGTAAACGAAATGGCACAATCTGGTGACATAATACCACAGCAATCGAACAATGAGCAGCCAGTTCAACATGAAACACACCAAATTTCAGTGACTGTTATCAACCGGGTCACACAGCAAAGAGACAGACGATGTCAAGTTCTACAGAGAAGTTTTGAGTGCAACGTTTTCCATTGCGCCGTGCTTGTCGTTTTTTAACAATGATCGGAGGGCCAAACATTAGCGCAACGAACTTCTTTTGCACACGATAATGATCTGAATTTTTCGAATCGAGAGATAAAGTCTTGGCATAGATCTAGTGAGTCGATTTGAAGGAATTCAGAGCAATCCGCAAGCGACGCACGACTATTTTTCCTATCTCTGCAAGGTATTAAAAATTTCTTTTTGCCCACTTACTAAGTTCCTGCATGTGCCATCTGTTTGAATCAGTTTGCACTTCTAGCAAAGTGATACGATTAAACAATCTAATTCTGTGGATCGACCTGTGTTTCAGATATCGTCATTTATTGAATTCAAGTGATGTTGTTTTCATAATCGTGACTGTCTGAATGTGCTTAATTTTTCTGTTTCGAAATTACAATTAAGTTTCAATTGGATGACTATATTCTTACTGAAATGTCTTTTATTGATTTATCAAATGTAACAAGTAAGTGCCTTGACTTTAATCGTTCTAAAAAATGAAGCTTTAACGTCACTGCTACCCCATATTGGGAGCTTGGACGGTGCTGACATAGTCAGATTTTTTTTAGTACTTTTAGTCCGGATGCCCTTCCTGCCGACTTCCAATGACACTTTCGGGGCTAGACCTCTGGACCGAAAGATCGCCCGGCCAAGCACTTAACCACTGTGCTAATCCTAGTCAATAGACTTTAATCTTGCTATTTTCCTTTCATGGCATCATTTGCCTTTTTGGAATATTTTTAGTGTTTCTGTTTGTGGTCTTTGTTCATAAATCAACTCTTCAGTCCTGATCAATATCTCAGTTTGCTTCCGCAACTTATCCAGTTCATTAATTCTGCTTCTAAATTCATCAATCACAATCTCAATTCAATCCTAATGCAGATCTTTCAAATCACCAAAGCTCAGTTTAGACCGAAACACAAAAAGATCATCAGGGGTCGAACTGACCGCAAGAGATGATGCTGAAGGGCGATGCAACATTTCCAGCGCCGTTCTCAATGGAATCGAGTTGTTTGGAGTGATGAAGCGTCTGCTTGCCTCAAGATAGGCGTTTGAGAGTTTGGTTGAAGTCAGCTGACACAATTCCTGATCATCTGATATTGCCTGTACTCAAGGACGTCCGGCCACTCTAGACCCCCGTGCCTTTCCTATTTCCTGCCCCCACATCCAAGATCATCGCTCAAGGCCCATGCATGGCCCCCCCGCCCAACCCCCCCTGCACGCATATCCATCAGTTCCCCACCACGCCCCCAACTACCCATCATTGAAGCAACCCAACCCCCACCTCCCCTCCTTCCGTTTTCACGTCATTCCAATTACCATAACCCCTACCGAATGACCCCAATACCAGCCTTCACGTACAGATATGTACTAACCTTCCCTAACGCATAAGATCGTTCAGTCACATGGCATTCCAACTCAGTCATAATACGAGCTTGATATGCTCCATGCCTCGGCCCCAGGACGTTTAACCCCGCAATGTTCACATATCCCCTTCCCCACCACATATCCACCCCCCCAATAAGATGACTTTTAATCAGATATTCAAATTAATCATTCTTGTCGATTTTGCCCTGTTTTGATTAAGTCATTCATTAGCTAAAGACATGTAAATCGGATTTAAATTTTGAAATGAAAGAACTGTCTTTCAACATTCTTGCCAGCAGTCATGGGTCCTCGTCATGTCACGTGTTCTCAGACAGTGTTAGGTCCTTGACCTGGAAGTTCTCCGGACATCAATCCTATTGAGAACTGCATGGGCAGCAAAATTCGCAAGGTTTGGACAACGGAAATAACACAGGAATATTGCTGCAAACTCATAGAATCTATGCCAACACGACTTGAGGCTACACTCAAAGCCAAGGGTGGTCCTACAAAATTTTGACCTAGTCAACACATTTTTGGCATGACCTATCAAATATGGTGTGATTTCATAAATGAACACTTGCAATATGTATATGTACACTCCCATGATACTACAACCAGTAAAAAAATAATTTGTGGAATAAATTGATGTTTTATGCCTATTGTGTTAAACTTTTGGCCAACATGGTACATTAGAGTAAGTATCATATGTACATTATATTACAGACACGCTGCTCCATATCAGCATAGCAATTGCTCCATTGCACAGTGTATGAATCTCAAGTCAGTATTCTGAGCGATGATATTATCACTGGAAATAGAGGCATGCAATTTTTCAACCTGCATTTCAAGCAACTGTGCGTTGCTGATGAGAAACTCTTTCCGCCCTATTCATAAAGCATTCGCTTACTTACATAGTGTTGGTATGTAGCGAATAAAATCCCTATTGAAGGCGAGAAATATTCTTCTTACTCTCTTACTTTCCACAGCAAGGATTGTAGCTTGAGAATGAACAGGTGAATAAGTGAGAATAAGAAGTTGACAACCTGCTTCTTTTTTATATTTTCTCGTCAATGTGAAAAAGTGGAAAATAAATTCAATAGAAGATAATACTGTGCCTACACGCATGCTCTGATGCGAATTCGGTGGACATCAAAACAATCAGTAGCAAGCCTGCATGCACAATGAAAAGAAAATGTTTTATTCAAAAAGTAGAAATTAAAAATGATACATCAGAAACACATTATTGCACAATTTGAGATCAAGTTCACACACTCTTGTAGAATAGTGAACATAATGAGGTAGTTACAATGATAAGACGACTTGAAAGCGTGGGTTTGAGTCTTCTGTCGCTTTTCCTCAACAATTATAGCCTTCTTTGATGCGGACAATCCACGCAGTATGGAAGTGTTATGGTGCTGATTCTATTCTGGAAAGAAAGACTGCGAACATGGATAATTTTATAATTTTATGTTCTGTGCTCGAGAAAGGAGTCGATCAAGGCCATGACCAGCATAGACCAGCCGATATTATTCTGCCTTCTTGGCATTTGGGTAAGACGGCGATTTTGGACATCACGGTCTCCCATCCGCTAAAATTCAACCTAACTACAAGAAGCGAAGGTTGCCGAGGGATCTGTAGCCGCCTCTGCTGAGAGCCGGTATGCTCATGATACGGGACCAGAGTGAGTAGTTGGCCAAGCGCTGCGCTCACACACTCTCTCGCGTCACTCACATCTTGGCACTTGTGGAAGTGTGGTAAAAAATGCTTGTTGGCATTTCATCAGCAGCCTGATCCTCTAGGCAGAGAGTGTGTGTGTGTTTTGATGATGTTAAGGTGTTATTAGTCGCCTTAACCTAATCATGCAGCGCGAAGACGCGAGGGCTCTCTTATTGAGATCGATAAGTGTGATCTGGGCCGGTGAAATCAAGATTTCGGGCTTTGCGTAGAAGGCGTCAAAGAGCAAGACTTTAAAACTTCTTGTGACGCATTTTTAAGATTACGTTACACTTTTTTATACAATCCTATCTTTTTGTTGTTCTAGATAGAATAACTTATGTTCTGATGATGATTGCGGATGGTTAAGCGATTTCTAATATTTGATGGGATTCAACATTCGATTCAGATAGTAGTTTTCCTTGTAAAATGCAAAAGGCGTGAAAATCATTCAAAAGTTTGTGTCATTCACTATTGTTGAATATAATAATAATAATAATAAACGTTTATTTCATTCAAAGCCTCAAAAATGATAATCGTGAGGCTCTATTTTTTTACATGCATTCAAAAGTGTGGTTGCAAAGTCAAAAGCTGTGGGACTACATGATATTTAGAAACAAAACATGAGTAACAAAAGATTCTCTACACAGATTTTTTAGAGCACGGTGTAATCACACTTGAAAAATCAGTGTGAATAACTGCGTCATCTATTGGTATGAATGAGTCCGAGATATCTAGGAGTCCGATATGTCGGTATCTAGTCAATGCAATGAAACATTTTATATTAACTAGATAATGTAACATTACTTGCTTAAATGAGTCTGGTAACTGCTAGATCTCTCGCATAGCGCTCATCTAGATGTTCATTGCATGGATGTCCTCGGTTGTTTATCTCTGTAATCTATGAAGTTTAAGACAATCTACCCGGACGTCTGCTACTTTTGTGGACTGTTGGTTCCTTCCTTTCCCTCTTATTTTTATGCTTCTGTTCTCTCTTTCTTTCTGTGTTTTACATTTTACTGATTCATTGACGTGATTGCTTTGAATACAATTTGTATGGTTTCATTGTTACTGAGTAAGTAGGGTTGTCGCCGATATTTCACTGTGTCATTGGCGACTATGAAAGTCGTTTATAGATCTTCCAATTCCTCTTCTCTAGACGGCCTTAATTGACATGATTAGGCGTTAATTTGCAATGTAATCCCATTGAGTTAAGAGCATTTCTCTGCATACTCATTGGAAAAATGAATGATTTGCATCCTATGACATATAATTTGGATTCGTATATAATACCTCTCTACAACACCAACCACCCCACACCTCCACTCACCAAACTACACCCCTTTACCTCCTCTCTACCTCTCACCAAAAGACAAACAAATTATACCCTTATCAGTCCCCAACCAACTTAAGTCGCACCCCCTACAGAAAGATCCGACTCATTCCTAGAACAATCGAAATACATATCAATTCCACAATTAACTATGAATACATTCGGATTCAGATCTCAATGCAAACAACTACCACACATACAAATACGCCTGCTGCTGTGAGTGTTCAACCTAGATGCAAATGATAGTGTAACCAAAGCTTTCCGTACATAAATGGGAATTTAATCAACCCCATCATCACCACCCCTCCACCCCCATCACACTGCTCCCCCCCCCCCTACTCCCCCCTACTGTCCCTCCCCCCTCCCCCCCCACACACCACCCCCCCCACCCCAAACTACCATTCCGTCTTGTGTGACTTCACTTCCACGAACTGACGCTCATTCTCGCACATCTATCACGAAGTACATGATAGAGAGACTATTATCAGCTTGAAGAAATGTGAAAAAATGAAAAAAATGAAAGTGCAAAGATGAAAAAATGAACGAAGGTGTAAATCTAAAGGAACCAGAGCCATCAAAATTCCTTTATGCTCTAAATTCTTCTCCAAACAAACTACAATAAAAGTTGCGATTCGGCAGGGCCACGTTTTTTGAATACATGTCCTGGCAATGGAAGCACATTCGGGAAGGATTCTTTTAGAAAAAGAGAGAGAGATTTTGTCTAAAATCAGCAAAGGAAATCATTCTATACTGGGTTTTGTGATAATCCAATAAGCGATCATGGACTACAAAATTCCAAAATTAAGTTGAAATCTTCCCTTCAGCGTCGTCTGCGAATGTTCGCATCTATCACGTAGAGAGAAATCCATTTCCAACAAGCACATATCATGTGCATCATCATCTCGCGGCTCGCGCATGTTTTTCGCAAAAGTCTATTCAATCTGAATGACTTTTGTCATAATATTCTGAGAGATGATATAATTGTGTACGCACTCAGAGGCAAAGGTTATGGTATATTCCCTTAGTTTCTATACCCCGATTTATTTCTCCACGCGATTCCATCCTCTCACACCATCACTGTATACGCCCCTTGCGCCGACAGCAGAAGCGTATTCCTCGCATTAGACCCATGCAGCGCTCTCTTTCAAACTAATAGAAATTCGAAAATCGGATTCTAAGTTATGTAATACTATGGGGATAAAGGCTGGACAAAGTTGCTGGTGAAGTCGAAAAAGTCTTACGGACGGGAAGACAACGCTAGATCCTACCAATATCATTGGAACATGCTAAGGGACAATTTCTGAGAGGAAAAGAGAAGCCGCCGATTCCCACACTTTAAATGTCCTGAAATCAAGAGGAACAGAAAAACGGAGCTCCTTCTTCTTATATTTCTTTTTTCTTCCAATGATTACAATGGATGATGGTACTCAATAAGCTATTTCCCAACCTGAGCAGCCACTCAGCGCTGAGGGAGGATTGGCAACAGATATGGAGCGGTCCGACCTGTGATGGAGACCCTTTTGAGACAAAATGACAAAGTAGCCTACTCGAGAAAGTGCAATCGATTATTTTTATAAGTGTTTGTGTGACTGGACACGTCATATGACTGGAGCAAATTATTTTATCTCCTTGCGCTCAATCGTTACAGAGAGTGAAAATAAAATATTAACACAATTTCTTTATTGAAGTTTTTTGGACTCTGAGAAATGCTAATCGATAGAATTTTCATGACTGAGCACTTCAACCACAGAAGATGAAATGTATTCCAGGGAATGTAAATGCTTGCATGCAAAGGACTGATTTAATATGAATTCCAATAATTGAGATGATGCCAGTACGGTGTACTAGTTGAAATACAAAAAAATGTGATTCATTGCAGTGTGGGTTTCCTGTTAGTGTGTGTCAGAAATATTCAAGTTCGGAGCAATGCGTCGACATCCATGAAGCTGCAAACACTTGTTGAAAATAAAATTTATCATTGGAATAGTGGTTTGTCTTTGTGGGGGGGGGTAGGTTTCATGTGGTTGGTCCCAAAATACGCATCTGTGCTTCAGCCACATGCATTCTTTGTTGGAAGGCTATTCTATGTGATTCCAACCTGAATAGGTTCGTCCTAAGAGAAAATAGCTTCTTGCTTTAAAAAAATGAAAGGATGGTGCTCAGAATTAGGCTTATCGATATATCAATTACTCATCTGTTGTGGTGACTTTTCCGATTACTTCTTCAGCCAAAATCTTGCTGCGCTCCAATACGTACTATGAATCAGATTTCCGAAATTTCAATGAAAATATTTCAAACAGCATGTGCAAGAAATTTGTTCATGAAAATCTCAGATGCCTCATTTCTGAGGATTATGAGCAGAGAGAAAAATCGCAAAAAATTGCGCGCAATAACGCGGAGGTCTAGCACATGTATTCATTCACGCATAAGATCTCCATTCGAATTCTCAACTCGGTCGTCCTTTCGCGTCATCCAAATGTAGGCTCCTACATTAAATATACGCTCACTCACAATACTGTGCTACACTTTAATTGGCATTGGGTTCTTGGCCCACATTACCGTTCGCAGCTGCTAAATTTTGGATAACGCTTTGATGACAGTCTATTTGCAGTAGTCTAATTTAGGATTGCTGCTCTGAACATGTATGAGGCAAATTTCAACCTAGTCTTGTCCATGAGAAATTTAGAAGTCTATTTTGCTTTAACATTTCTGAGTTAAAATGGGCTTATGTTTATAGAATAATGGCTAAGGTAAAGGTGTCTACGGGTTGGCGAGATAGTGCGAGAGAGGATGGGGGTTCCGAGTGAGGGCTCGTGGTGGAATAGGCGCTAGTTAGCTTTTTATCTATTGTGAAAATTATCATAGATTTGAGTTCTTTTACAAATCAAATCCTTTGATTTTTGATGTCATAGATTTTAGGCTTCAGTAACAATGCATATATTACCTTTTCAAATGATCAGCCTAAATCGTCTGGGCGCTACGCGCCGACGATTTAGGCTGTCATTTGAAAAGGTAATATATCTTCAT